>SNQJ01S0063831.1:0-11233 GCA_010110895.2 Picea sitchensis | reverse complement strand
CATTTCCAATACCAATACCAATACCATTCCATACCAATACCAATACCATTGCTTATCATTGCATGGCAATGATATGCATACCAATACCATACCAATACTGTATCAACATGCCCATCATTCCCATCACCAATACCATACCAATACCAATACCATACCATACTAATACCAATACAAATACCAATACCATACCAATACCATACTATATCATACGATACCATACTATACCATACCATAACATACCATACCAATATCAATACCATACTATACCATACCAATACCAAAACCAATACCAATACCATACCATACCATACCAATAATAATACCATACCATTGCATACCAATAGCATTGCATACCATTGCATGGAAATGGTATGCATTGGCAATGATATGCATACCAATACAATACCAATACCAATACCAATACCAATACCATACCATACCATACCATACCATACCAATACCAATACCATACCATGACATACCATACCATACCAATACCAATACCAATACCATACCATATCATAACAATACCAATATTATACCAATACCATACCATTGCGTGGAAATTGTATGCATTGGTAATCATATGCATACCAATGCCATACCAATACCATACTCATACCAATAATATACCATACCAATACCAATACCATATTAATACCAATACCAATACCATACCAATACCAATACCATACCAATACCAATACCATACTATACCATACCATACCATACCATAATATACCACACTATATGACGCAGACCCCCAGCCCTCGGGCCGAGATCCGGTCACAGGATCATTCTAAAACCTCCTCAAGCCGAAGTGGCTCTTTCAGATCCCTATTAGGACCTCAACATTTGATCCACGGGTCCTTCTTCTTGCCATGGCCCCTGTACACGACCGTTCCCCTTTTCACGACAGGAAATTATATTTTTCGGGTTTCGAGACTTCTTGTTTCCCGATGTCAAGAGTCCTTGACCCTTCGTCCTTCTGATCCCCGAAATGTCGAATTGTCGAAACGGTTTCAATATCAGCTAGCCCCCTGGGCTACAACCCTGGTCCATGTGACCTCTCCTCATATGACCGCAGTCATATTTCGGGGTTTTATAGATGCAAGAGTCCGACCTCCTGTCCTCTGGACTCCCGAAAAGTTGATTCCCAAAATGCCGAAATACCTATGTCCTGACCTTCTCCTCCTTTTGCGATTTTGGGTTTTCAAATGTCGAAATGATGCGACCTTATGTCTTCAGGATCCCCAAAATGCCGAATCCCAGTATCCCAAAATGCCTTTTCCTGGTTCTTCACATTTCACACTTTCGAAGTTTCAATCCCCGAAAACCCCAGATTCCTTGTCTTCAGAACCCCCGAAGTTTCGAACTCCGATACGCCGAAATGACGCCTTTCTCCGACCGCTTTCAGAATTTCATGTTTCGGGCTTTCTCAATGCATGGTCTCCTCTTCCTCTGCTCTCTCGCACTTCTGGTATCCGAAATTCCGAAGTGACGATATGACCCTTTTCACTCCTGGCCGAGATCAACGGCTGTGATCCTCTCCCAGATCAACGACCCTGATCTTTTCAGGATTTTCCTCCCTAAGAGTCTGGATGTCTCGTCCTCAAGATTCCCAAAATCCCGATATCCAGTATGCCGAAATCTAACTTTTTCCCTCGTGACCCGGCAATACTCCTCCTCCACCTTCGGGAATTTGCGTTTTGGAATTTCTCGAATCCTGGTGCAATAGACCTTCATTGTCCTCTGGTACCCCCGATACCTGAAGTACCGAATTAACCGCCTACTTCCATGTGTCCTCTCCCTAGATTCTTCCAATCCTCTTTCAAATTTTGGAACTCTAAGACCCCTGTGACACTTCTTCTGTCTGTTCGAATCCCCAATATCCGAAATCCCAGTGGACTCCTCGATCTCCTCCACGTGTCCTCCCACAAATAGACGACTCAGATCGTTTCGGGACTTCGCTAGATGCGAAGCCAAAAGAATCTCCCTTCTCTGCTTCTCGATGTCTGAATCCCCAATATGAGGATCTCGCGACACGTGTCCCTCTTATATGGATGGCTCAAATCTCTTCGGGACTTCGGGACCCGTGAGTCCTAATCTCCTGGTCCTTTGTCCTCTGAACCTCTGAAATCCTCATGTCTTTTCCCTTTTCAAAATTTTTTGGGTTCTCTCCTCTGTGCGTGAGGTTTAAACCTTGTGCATCTTCCGACCCATATGACGACTATCGACGATCTGTGTGAGATCCAATCAGCTCACAACTGCTCCTACTATGCATGCCTCCTACGCTGCTCCCTGGACATGGAAATCCAACGGTCCAGATCTCTTTTTTGGCCTGATTCGACGGAAGCTGTGCTCCTCCTGAGCATGTGCATTCTTCCTGAACTTGGAAGAATTCTCCAAGTGCCCAAATACCTCGATATTTTCTCTTTCCCTCTGTGAACTCTCCAACTTTGAGTCTCGCCCGTGGTTTTAATGACGTTGTTCCTCCTGAGATTTTGGGACCCTAAACTCTCCAAGGAGTTCCCCTGCCTCTGCGATCTTTGTAGCTATGGCTCTATGCATGAAACCACTACTCCTCCTGAGATTCTTACTTTAAATCCTCAAAGGATTCTTTAACTTATGTTCTCCTTGCAGAGTCTTTGCATGCACGAAGGTGTTATCTCTTCTGAGCTTTTCCTATAGCTTCGACCTCTAAGGAATTAACCCTTTTCCCTTCTCCCTCAGATGGAGAATCTGATGCGCTCCTATCACTCTGTTGCTCAAGAAACTTCTTGCTAAGTCTTCAGGGTGTTCAACAACCCTGTGAAGATCCTTCCTTGGACTCTTCTTCTATTCCAGAACTCAAAAGAGTTATTTCCTTCTGTGCTCTATATCTGCCCACTAACTCAATGCCCTCCTGGCAGAGTTTCCCCAGAGTTCTCTCAGTGACTCTATTTTCTTCTTGAACTCACAATGGAGTTCCTCCTTAATGCAACCCGTGCATCTACTCAATGCCCACCTAGCAGAGTTCTACAGAACTCCTCAGAGATTTTGTCTTCTACTGTGTCTTCCTCTACACAGTCCTGCCTTCAAGGCATTCAACAACCTTGAGATCTTTCCCTAAGTTTAAGACTTCAGCTGGTGCACCCTCCTGGCACGTCTTTATCCAAATTCTGTAGAATTGGAAATGCACTCTATGCACTGGCTCTCAGAATCTGCAGTGTTCTGTCACACCCTCTTGGCATGAGACCATAAAGAAAACCAAACCTGAAATCAAAGAACTCAATAGATAGCGGAACATATATGTCCCTGCAAATGCATACCTAATAATACAACTACAACATATCATGAACACACATAAAGACATTCATACAACACATAATGACATGCAGGAAAAACTATTGTTTGTATTTGTGACATCCCACAATTTTATTTTTTATTTTTTTGAAATAGGATGGAAATTTATTTCTGTTTTTGGAAAATTCGAATCTGGATTTTTTTTTCCATTTATGGCAATTTCGAATTTCGAATTTAATAATTGTCTTTAATTATTGTGACTATTGGGCAGAGATCTGTTTGAACTCAACTAACCATTTGACTATGACACGTGTATCACAACAAAATATTTATATTAATTGYAGGAGGACAAATGGAACATCCATGTTAAAATCAGTTGACCATGACTCCATGAGTGGGAAACATGTTGGAACTGCCTCTAGGCTAATTATGAGAAGTGGAAAATCAGAGATTTGGCCACTGGCAGCCCCTGAAAATTAGGGATTAAGAAATCTGTGAAAATCCCCAAAGGAGGGAAAAAGACCTAGGCAAAAAAAATTGATAAATAGCATATGTGAGGAGGCAGGACACTGCCAAGTATGCTGGGGAAAGGATCCCCGAGCTCTCTTGTTGTTATGAACACTGTGGATTGAGTGTGAGGCAAGAGGAGCCTGCTAAAACAGAATTGTCTTGTTGTTATGAAGACTGATGAGTAAGTGAAAGGCAAGAGGAGAACTGTTGGAATTGAAAGACATTGTTGAGGAGGCATTTCCAAGTTCGCCCTCATGGATTCATGGTCAGGCTAAGGGGTGAATCGGGCAAGTGACTTTGGCTGAACTGTTCTACGGTTAGAAGGAATGTGGTTGTTCCCTTTGTCTTCCCGTGGATTGGATTCAGATATGTTGATCTACCCCTCTCTATTGTGAATGACTATGTTTTTATTTTGGTGTCTTGTTAAATCTGAACTGAAATGATGTCCACTCTATGTATGAATGATTTTTCTGATGCATCGTATTGTTTAAATTGGGACTATAACGTTTTCCATTTTTGTTTGTTGTGGGGAAAATATGTGAAGAACATATGTAATTATATTTCTATTTAAAAGAGGAGATTAACGACAATGTGGCAGGTCCTCTCCGTAGATAAATCCCCAAGAAACCAAACTTAGAGCCCTCGAGACATCATTATTAATGGTCAATCTCTGATGGAATGATATTCTTAACCATGTATTTACATAGATGCACAAATCTAGTATTGTTGACATTTAATGCATTGACTAAAATAGGCTCTAAGTGGGTATTATAGAATTTACCTTATACAAAAAAAATTATCCTTTGTGCCCTTCTAGGCATGTAAAATTCCTAAGTCCTTAGGCTTTCAGAATTCTGCAAGGTTAAGGTATATCGTATCTCCCAGAAAACGAAAATCAAGAGTATCCGCAAAGGATAAAGGTGAGAGAGTGATGAAAATTAGTGTGAAGAGTTACAGTAGAAGCAGAGTACTCTCTTCCTTTGTGTATTGATCGAAATTATTACCTGAATTCTTTTTCAACAGGAGCACTTAGTCCAACTTTCTTTTCACCTTTCAGAGATTCGTGTATATTGATGTATGGATTCTGGACTCCTGAAGTTACGAACCCCGAAGCTTCCACCTTTCGCATTTCAGAAGTTGGTTACATAAGAGGTTTGGGGCATTTGAACTCACGAAGTTCCGAACACCGAAACCCCGAAATGTAGGTCCCACCTTCTCTTCTTTCGCATTTTTGTTGGAAGTTTATTTATGTTGGATGTTTGGTAGTTGCAAACCCTAAAACCCCGAATCCTGAAATACCGAAGTGTTGTTCCACATCCTTTCACCTTTTCGGAATTCGGGAGTGGTTGTGAATTGTTGTTTGGTAGTTGCAAACCCTGAAACCCCGAATCCCAAAATCTCGAAGTGTTGTTCCACATCCTTTCACCTTTTCGGAATTAGGGAGTGGTTGTGAATTGTTGTTTGGTAGTTGCAAACCCCGAAACCCCGAATCCTGAAATCCTGAAGTGTTGTTCCTCATCCTTTCACCTTTTCAAAATTGGTTGTGAGTTGTTGTTTGGGAGTTGCAAACCCCAAAAACCCGAATACCGGAATCCCGAAGTGTTGTCCCACATCCTTTCACCTTTCAGAATTCGGAAAATGTTGTGTGTTGTTGTTTGGCAGTTACAAACCCTGAAACCACGAATCCTGAGAATTTTGAATTGTTAGTTCCTTTCTTTTTCGCAATTCAGTAATTGTTGTATGATGAGTGTTTGGTTATGAAAATAGTGAAAACCTCGAACCCCAAAATCCTGAAATGTGGGTCTCATCTTTCCTTTTTCGCATTTCAGAAATTTGTTTATGTTGATGTTTTGGATACCTTAACTCGTGAAGTTTTGAACCCTAAAATCCCAAAGTGTGGGACCCACCTTTCCCTTTTCACATTTAGGAGGTTTGTATATGTTGTTACTTGGGCACTTGCACTCGCGAAATCCTGAACTCCGAATTCCCAAAGTACTGATCACCTTTCGCATTTTCGAAAAATTTTGTGTGTTGATGTCTGACTCTTGCACTCGCGAAATCCCGAACTCTGAATTCCCGAAGTACTGATCACCTTTCGCATTTTCAGAAAATGTTGTGTGTTGATGTCCGACACTTATACTTGCGAAATCCTGAACTCCAAATTCCCGAAGTATGGATCGCCTTTCGCAATTTTCGAAAAATGTTGTGTGTTGATGTCTGACTCTTATACTCGCGAAAACCCGAATCCTGGAACCCCGAGATGTTGGTCCACAGACGTTCCATATTTTGGATTTCGGCAAACAATAGGGTCCTTGTTTTATTCGACACTTGTGATCACTAAAACCCGATTGACCTCTGTTTCTTCACAAATCTAAAGGAACATAGTAGGAATTCTTGTTATAGGAACAACTCAAATACTGTAGGGTATGGACTGGTAGAAAACGTTTGAGGATCTTCATCCGGGATGGGAGTATAATAATAATAGTTCTTATTACAGGTCACTGTGTACGGAGCATGACCAATATCTAAATTAATATATGAAGAAGATATAGATATATGCTCAATTGTAGGTGGAATTAAGTGCAGACGTTAATAGAGAGTTAAAGCGAATTTTCTAAAGTAAAATGATAATATTTGCCTTTATACGCGCACATAACAGACAATCAAGTCACTTGCTGATTGAGCAGTCATGAAGATCTAGACTTACAAACACAAGCGTAACTAAGTGTGTAGAATTGATTACTTTGACAATTCATGTTCAAAATAAACTGGACTGGTGTAATAGTGCCATTATGGGTCGATCTAAATCTTACCTTCTATTAAATTTTGAGCTTAAACAAAGTTGAATTATGTCATAGAATTATTATTTTTTATGGTAAATTTGAGGTTCATTACATATGGTATTAGAGAAAAAGTTACAACACTGGGCCTAAACAAGGCCACATTAATTGCTTAGTATATATTCTGATTTATGAAAAAACTAATAAATCTCATGGATTACAAACAAAAAGATTTTCTGGTTTGTGTTGAATAATGGCAGCCCAAGAAGGTGCAGAAATCAGGGTGGAAGAGAATCTGCAACAAGGACCTCCTGGAGATCCAAGACATAACAGTGATGGAAGCTCACCCACGAAAGTGTTGGAAACAATGAGAAACCTTATAGTTGAACTACAGGTTTTCAAGGCCGACAATGAAAAATTGAAGAAGGCACAGCAGGAACAGTAAGAGATAAATGAAGTCCTGCTGCGTAGTATAGTAACCAAGAAAATCCCAAAATATGATAACCCTGAGGAAGAGGACAACAAAAGGGCCTCCAATAATTCTGGTGCAAAAACAGAAAAAGGAGATAGTTCCTCTTAAGGGACACCTTCAGTGGAAGAAAAAACCATACCAGACAAAAAAAGAAAACAAACCAACCACCTTGAAGGAGAATTTAAAAAGATTAAACTAGCTACTTTTGATGGGGAATCCAGGACAGGAGAAGAAGTCGAGGCATGGCTGTTGGACATCAAAAAATAGTTCCAAATCTACAACTATTCCAGTAACATGAAGGTCAGAATGGCCATCTACAATCTGAAGGGGAAGGCCAACATTTGGTGGCAGGACCTGAAATTGGCCAAGGTCTTAAAGGAGAAACAGTTGGAATGGTCCGACTTCAAGAAGTATTTTAAGAAACAATACCTTTCTGAAAGCTATTATGAAAGGAAGATGAAAGAATTTTATGAATTACGACTCAGAAAAATGACGATGGATGACCTTATAAATAAATTTCTAGAACTACTAAGGTTTGTACCATACACTCGAGAGGATAAGGTAAAAATCCAATGATTCTTAAGTTGTTTACCACAGTCCTATAGGGACAGAATTGAGTTTGACAACCCCAAATCCTTGAGTGAGGCATTCAGGAAGGAACGAATGTGCTATGACCAGTATAAACAACAAGTAGAGTTTCCCAAGACCTGGAAGGATAAGAAGCAAGATGGAATGCACCATTAGAAGAAGGGATACTAGCCAGCTCCTTATCGGAATGCAGCAAAAAGTTTCCCAAGGAAGGATTTTCACTCCAATCATCCGAATACAAAAGGTAGCGGTAAACTGGTAAAATTGGGAACGAAGAAGTTTGGGGACAACCCCCTTGGACCATTAAAGTGTTGGGAGTGTGGAGAGCCTCATCTAAGGAGGAACTTCCCACAATTAATTGCAACAAACATCACTACTGTCCACAATTTTCAGGAAGCCTCGACAGTGGGTGACATGGGCAGAAGTCTGCATTAGATAAATGCATCCATAGATGGTCGACAAGCTGACCACCAGTCCTCGGTGGTAGAAATCGAAGGTAAAATACACAACACTCGAATTTTTGTTTTAATTGACCCTGGAGCTACGTTAAGTTATATTACTCCTGATGTAGTAGAGTTGAATAAACTTAAGAAACAAAAGCATGAAAAATCTTGTCTTGTACAACTAGCAACAGGTACTAAAAGAAAAGTAGTTAACTTTATTTTTGATCTTGATTTCATCTTAGATGGTCAAAATATAAGGGCCAATCTAAACATCCTACCACTAGGATCTTATGATATGATTATCGAGATGGATTCATTGGAACAACACAAAGCAATACTAGACTGTTAAACAATGATACTTAGCTACAAAGATAATTTTGGAACTGTTAGAACAACCCAAGGCATACCAAAACCTGTTTCAGTCAGACAAGTTTCAGCGATGCAATTCAAGAAATGTATTAGAAAGGGATGTCAAGTCTACGTTATCCAACTAACAAATCTATTAGAAAAAGAAGATAAGCCCAAGTTAGAAGACTTTGCTTCCCTACGTGAATTCAGAGACATGTTTGTTGATGAGATACCGGAATTGCCTCCTAGGAGAGAAATAGATTTCTCCATAGAATTACTACCTGGATCAACCCCCATCTCAAAAGCAACCTACCAAATGAGTCTACCAGAACTGACAGAATTAAAAATACAATTACAGGAATTGTTGGACAAAGAGTATATCAGACCAAGTGTCTCGCCATGGGGAGCACCAGTCCTCTTATGAAAAAGAAAGACGACACTCTAAGACTATGTATCGATTATAGACAACTGAACAAAGTGACCATTAAGAACAAATACCCCTTACCACGGATAAATGATTTGTTCGATCAAGTTCGTGGGGCCAAGATCTTCTCAAAATTGGATTTATGATCTGGTTATCATCAAGTTAGGATAAAGGACCAGGACATAAACAAAATAGCTTTTCGAACAAGATACAGACACTACGAGTTTGTATTCATACCTTTCAGACTCACTAATGCACTAGCCACATTTATGTGCTTAATGAACAACATTTTCAGCCAGTACTTAGACAAGTTCGTAGTAGTATTTATCGACGATATTCTAGTCTATTCTAAAATGGAGGAGGAACATGATGAACACTTATGAATAGTTCTGCAAACACTAAGGAAACACAAACTATACGGAAAATTCAACAAATGTGATTTTTATCAAAAGGAAATACAATATTTAGGACATGTCATTTCCTCGAAAGGTATTGTCGTAGACCCGAAAAAGATAAAATCCATCATGGAATGGCCAATGCCTAAGGATGTGGCAGATATCTTGTCATTCATGGGAATCACCAGATATTATCGCAGGTTTATAGAAGGGTTCTCCAAGATAGCCTACCCTATCACATCATTACAAAAGAAAGGGACCAAGTTTAACTGGTCGCAAAAGTGTCAAGACAGTTTTAACAAGCTAAAAGAATTATTGACATCGGCGCCCATCTTGAAGGTAGCAGACCCAGATAAAGACTTCACAATATGTTTTGATGAAAGTAAAGAGGGACTATGTGGTGTTCTAACTCAAGAAGGGCACGTGATTTGTTATGAGTCCCGTAAATTAAAGGAACACGAGCGAAATTATGTCACTCATGACTTAGAATTGGCAGCAGTAATACATGCCTTAAAAATGTGGTGACACTATATAATGGGCAGGAAATTCTTACTATTGACAGATAACAGTGGAGTGAAATATTTGTTTAACCAACCAGACCTTAATGCAAGACAAGCAAGGTGGCTAGCCTTCTTGAGCGAATTCGACTTTGAGGTCAAACATATCAAGGGAAAGGAAAATAAAGTAGTAGATGCTTTAAGCAGAAGAGTCCATGGGTTATTTGAGATAAATATCAGCAGGGCAGAAAGTGATCTGGAACAAAGAGTAAAAGCGGCAGGAATTGACAGAAATTACACTAAGATGATGGCAGAATTGCAAAACAGTATCACTAACTCAGATAAACCAAATATAAGTATCGACAAACAGGGACTATTAAGATTTAAAAATAGACTTTACATACCAGATTCAGCAGAGCTAAAATTAACTATTTTAGACAAAGTGCATAGGAAACCATATTTTGGCCATCTAGGTTACCAAAAAACAATAACAACACTCAAAAAACTATTTTACTAGCCTAATATGAAGGGAAAAACAACAGAGTATTTGGATAGGTGCCAAGATTGTCAGTAGGTTAAGGCCGAACACTAGCATCCAGCTGGCCTATTACAACCATTACCAGTACCATAATGGAAATGGGAGACCATATCACTAGACTTTATAATAGGTTTGCCTAAAAATAAGAAACATAATGATTCAATCATGGTTGTAATCGATAAACTCAGTAAGTCTGCACACTTTATTTCTATAAAGTCTACTTTTAAATCTATTAATATTGCTGAAATATTCATGAAATAAATTTTTAGACTGCATAGTATTCCTAAAATGGTGGTTTCAGATAGAGATGTAAAATTCACATCCGCTTTTTGGAAGGAATTGTTTGTAAGGCTAAATACTAATTTGAATTTCAGTATGAGTTATCATCCACAAATGGATGGACAGACCGAAAGGACAAATCAAATCATAGAGGATATGCTCCGCATGTATGTAATAACCAAGCCGAACAAGTGGGAAGACTTCCTACACTTGGTGGAATTTGCATATAACAATGGGTACCAAACTTCGACTAAGTTGAGCCCTTTCGAAATATTGTACGGAAGAAAGTGTACAACTCCAATTAACTGGGATAACCTGGCTGACAGACTCATGGTTGGGCCAGAGATGCTCCAAGAAATGGAGAACATGGTAAGAAGGGTACAACAAAACTGAAAGAACCACAGGACAGATAGAAGAGCTATGCAGATCAGAAAAGAAGACACGTGGAATTTCAAGTGGGAGACCATGTTTACTTGAAGGTCAAAGCCCGAAAAAGTTCGTTGAAGTTAGGAAATTGTGCCAAGCTGGCACCCAGGTTTTGTGGGCCCTTCGAGATACTGGCTCGAATTTGACCCATAGCATATCAGCTTGCACTTCCAGCTAATCTAAGAATTCATAATGTATTTCATGTGTCTTTGTTGAAAAAGTATATTCATGACCCTACTCATATGATT
>SNQJ01S0063830.1:0-13606 GCA_010110895.2 Picea sitchensis | reverse complement strand
TGCTCAGTTTTATATACTTTAATATTTTTTAAGAATATTTATTCATTTCATTTATCTTAAAATGAAAACATTTTACATAACATTTTTTAAATAATGATGGGCAAATAACTTCTTGTAGAGGGCCATATTTTGCAATTAAAAACCAATTTATAAACAACTAAAACAAAAGTAAAATATTATACAAAATTAAAATTCAATTTTATTAAACTTTGAAGATAGTTTTATCACCTTAAGGTTAATATGTCTAACAATAAAACCTATAACATTGTTAATCCCTGCCCTTCAGGCTTAAGGTTAATATGTCTAACAATGAAACCTATAACATTATTAGTCCCTGCCCTTCGGGCTAAGGGACTTATAGTAATCGATTCTGCTTTTTTAACATTATTAGTCCCTGCCCTTTGGGCTGAGGGACTTATAGTAATGGATTCTGCTTTTTGTATTAGTTTTGCACACAAATCGAAAATTTTAATCCAAAGTTTTATTTTCATATTTCATCGACCACTTTTTCTCCACCTATAAAAGGCTCACAACATTCTTTTGAACCAATGAAAACTTTTGAAGCCTTATTTGGCTTTGGCCTCATACCGAGGGAAAACATGTGGCATTTTGTTTAAAACTTAGGAAATGCTTATATAACATTGCTTAAGTAGGATTAATGCTAACTGTAATGTTAGCATTACTTTGTAGCATTAAATTCTTTTGTTCTATTTACCCTAAGTTTTTAGAAACTACTCCAGTGACACCCTATGTATCCTAAGTTTTTTTAGATATGAATCGGTTTGTCATTTTTCATTATTCCCCTAGACAATGCAAAACATTTAAACCAAAGTTTTAGAAAACTTCATTTTTTAACCAAAGTTGTTGTTTTGACCAATGTCACATTGATGCTACGTGTTTTGACTAGTTCCATAGTGATGCTACCTGTTTTGACCAATGGTTCTCATACTTCTGCTTCCAAGTGCCTCTATTTCTTCCTTTCCTCTTTGCTTGACTTCTAACCATCCTTCATTTTCTCTTTTCCTCATGGCTTACAACCAGCTTCCATTTCCTCTTCTCCTCTGGCTTGCAACAAACGTACATTTCGTGTGAACCAACGTTGATGGCTTGAAACGAACGTACATTTCCTGTGAACCAACGTTGATGGAGACACAAGCACAAAGTTACCACTGACATCATTCTGACTAGAAGGTAACATTGGTACATGGCCTTCAAAAATAATTTAACATTACAGATTATATTCATCATTCCTGTTTTAAAACTTTTATCACATAACAATGTTAATAGCTTGTAAAATTCATTTGAATAAATACAAGGATGAAGGATAAAGTGTCTAAAACTCGCAAGGATTTGTTTGTAGCCATTTGTGTTCTCCAGGTTTCCTACTTGCATTACCAATCAAGCTGCGCTTGATGCCAATCTGATTTTTCTTATCCTGATTAATCTAATTTTCGTTTTCTCCCCATTTTCAGTTGCATCACCAATAAATATTAGTCTATTCAAACTTAAGTTATCTATTTTTGCAAGAAAGTACAAAAATGCACATTATTAAAACTATATCTAACATTAATAGAATTCAGAAAATAAAATAAACCCTATTGTGAATCTTTTTCTCAAGAAAGTACACAAATGCACATTATTAAAACTATATCTAACATTAATAAAATTCAAAAAATTAAATAAACCCTATTGTGAATTTTTTTTAAAAAAAAAAGAAAAGAAAAAAATAACATTGTTATCAAAACATTGACCTGTATTTTCTTAAACTACATCTAACATTAACAGAATTCAGAAAATAAAATAAACCCTAATGTGTGTGTTTTTTCTTAAAACAGAAAAAAAATAACACAATTATCAAAACATCGACCTGCATTTTCTTAGTGGATATGTAAATTTTCAGATATGAGGAATTTTTAGCATGATAATAAATGTAGCGCTACTTCTACCTTTATTTGCAATTAAAATGGTTATTCATAACACAGTCTGAACATAGAAAACTATAGAAAACCATGCTATGCCATGCTACATATTTCAAACACTTAGAAAAAATTCAGCAATAACAGAAAACAACTTTAAGAACTCTTTAAAAAAAAAGAAAAAAATAACATTGTTATCAGAACATTGACCTGTATTTTCTTAAACTACATCTAACATTAATAGAATTCAGAAAATAAAATAAACCCTAATGTGTGTGTTTTTTCTTAAAACAGAAAAAAAATAACACAATTATCAAAACATCGACCTGCATTTTCTTAGTGGATATGTAAATTTTCAGATATGAGGAATTTTTAGCATGATAATAAATGTAGCGCTACTTCTACCTTTATTTGCAATTAAAATGGTTATTCATAACACAGTCTGAACATAGAAAACTATAGAAAACCATGCTATGCCATGTTACATATTTCAAACACTTAGAAAAAATTCAGCAATAACAGAAAACAACTTTAAGAACTCTCTAGATGTATAAAAACTCCATGCCCATGAAAATTTTAGATGTATAAAAACTCCATTTTTCCCAATAATTGTGGATAACAATTACATTTCTAGATTTAGAATGCATGTCTTATTCATTTCCTATATATGTATAGCAATATTCGACCCTGAGACATAATACTTTCAAAATTCTCCAAAGGTTGTGGACATCACTTACATTCCGAGATTTATCTTGCATGCCTTCTTTATTTCCTATTATGTGGCAGTATTCGATCATCAAACATAAAAATTTCTTACAATCGAATGAAGTGGGATAAGCTATGCCACCTATTACAAAGGCTTATAATTAAAATGTGATAGTTTATCTATGTTTATCTAATTTTGGTTTAGTTCCTTGATTTGTAAGGAGTTTTACTTTTCCTTTAATAGTTTTATCTAATTTTTGTTGAATAGTTTTATCTAATTTTGGTTTAGTTTGTTGATTTATAAAGAGTTTTACTTTTCCTTTAATAGTTGTCGTCTAGTTTTTTTTTTCTTCAAAAATTAAGGTGATGTAAATAGGCCATTCCTGACTTATAAGGAACTAATGCTCGAAGTAATCAGTAGCTTCCCTTGAGTCATGGAAAGGGGCTGGTGTTAGCTTTTATGGTTTATATACATAATATGATGACATCGATTATACAGTGGCAATAAAGGTCACTAGGGTTGTGCTTTTAATGATGGAAATAAATTATTCACAATAAGATATCAATACAAAATGATTTTTACATACAAATACAAACACAAAATGCAAAAGAAGTAAAAGGATTAGAAAGTGAACTTATGCTCATACTTGCATATGGAAGTTCAACTAACTTCAGTCTATCTCGATCCCTTGCGCTCATCGTTGTTGAAGCTTGCTTCCCTGGGATTAAAGAGTGTCTCCATTCGGCTATGTTATTTTCACACTCCTTGTAGTCAAATTGTTCGAGGTATCCATCCCTCGAACATGTAAAATATGCATGACACCTGGAGTAGCCAGTGAGAACAACTAACAAGTTGCATTCATTGTTTAAGCAGTCAGTAACAACAAATGTCAATTATAGTGACACGTTAATTTAACATGAGTTTATATTAAATAATGTATAACATTGTTTACTTTACTACCTGCTGAAGCACCCTATATTCCATACAATAAATTTATATGGACAATGGTTGGTATGCATTGAGCCATGCGTATTAGCCATGTTCACCTTTTTCACACTACTTTGACTTAAGGCACCCTTAAATTTCACTTCATGCACAATAACTAATTGGCAGGGAGCCCCTTTATAGTTCAAGGAGTTGAGGAAAAATGCATGTGTAGGAAACAAATTTTAAATAAAAGAAAATGAATGAAAAAATCATTAAAGACAGAATTTTTGCTGCGTTAATTCCGAGAGAGAAACTCTGTAAAATTGGATGAACGAAATGGTGTGTACCTGTTGTTTTTGGCGAGTTTATTGATAAACCATATATTGGTTATTTAACGATCTTTATTAATGAGACAAAAATAATAAACAATAGGAAATGAATAGTATTCATATCTAAGTATATGCTTGTGTAAATCATCAATGAAAAACATCATCTACGCTTTATTATGCATCTTACTACCTCTTGGATTGCGTCATTTCCATGCATAACGTAATTGCCACTGATTAAAAATTCAATACCTTATCCTTCACTAAACTATACACACGTCTCTTTATCGCAAAGAATTCCATTGAATATGCGCCAGTTTTGTTTACATTCAATGAATAAATTGGATGCTGGAGATTTCATTTTCATAAATTGGATGATGGAGATTTCATTTTCAGACATGTCCATGAGCTCCTTTCACACTAGTGTAGTGTTGAATGCAAGATAGGCGTATGTCAAAAAATAGGCTATGTTACATCGCTTTGTTCCCCACCCCCGTGATTTCGAATGCGAGGTTGTTTTCGTAGCTCTTTCCGCCTACCTGTAGGAAGCTTTTAAAACATTAGTGAACTAAAAGCGACAAGCCCTGGTCTCATGTTTACCAGCCATGAAAATGAGAGAGAAATCTTTTAACAATATAAATTAAAAGTGATGATGCTATGACTGGGCATTGTTTGTAATTGCTTAGATTCTATTGTCCCAAATTTAAACAACAAGCTCCTCTACCTTCTGGGCAGGGACTTGTTTCTCTGCAACCTATCTTGTTTTTTATATAGTGATGTTAATACATTGGACTTGTTTTTCTGCAACCTATCTTGTTTTTTATATAGCGATGTTAATACATTGCTTTTGCTTTTGATCACCGCCTTGGCTTATCATGACATGTTGAGGCAATGATTGTGGTAGTGGAATGCAAGTGAAAATCCTTCACCGTTCAGTGTTCATCAAATATCATTTATGTCCTTGAATGTTAAATTTTTGTTAGAATATCTTCGTGCTTAAAAAGGGCTCATACAAACAAAGAGA
Organism: Picea sitchensis; assembly: GCA_010110895.2. Lineage (NCBI taxonomy): Eukaryota > Viridiplantae > Streptophyta > Pinopsida > Pinales > Pinaceae > Picea > Picea sitchensis. The sequence continues at coordinate 8,707 of SNQJ01S0063830.1, read as the reverse complement.
TTATGCCATAGTTTTGCAATAGAATTGATAGATGCTTGTAAATTTAAATGAAGAGATTTTGCAATAACTATTGCAAGTAAGTAAATAAGAATGATTTTAGAGATTATCTTTTTTTTCCAATAGAAAATTCGCTCAAAATTATATTATAGTATAATTTATTTTACAACATCAAGGATTTTTACAACATAGGATCATTTTGTTCAGCTCGATGCATATAGAGTCCACAATTAGCCATAATATGTACTAACAAACTTTAAAAGGCCAAAAGGCAATAACCAACACGATAATGTTTATCACTTCAAAATTACAAAACATACAGTATATAGTCCCACTACCAACGAAAATATAAACCTGATTCATTTCACCTTGGAGAAAATTCAAAGATGTTTAAATGGGTAAGTGGTCCTCTAGCCCCACCTACCCATTGGTAAAAAGATAATTTGCCTTCCGGTTCCAAGAGAGCTTGTTTAGATAATAAGTCTGCCTCCTTATTGAAATCCCTGTAAATATGATGAAAGCTAATACTTTGAAAGAAGGTGGTCATATCCCTGGTTTTATGCTTCCATCCTTCAATGTCAATCTCCTGAAAATTACTCTTTTGATTTAACCAATCAATAATTACCTTGGAATCCCCCAGAATCTGGATTTTTTGAATAGACCACATACTGGCAAGTGTAAGAGTAGCCCAAACTCCCATAAGATTCTCTTTGTGTTGGTGCCTTCCCCACAGTTGATGTACCATTTATAAACAATCGACCTTGGTAATTTGATGATGCCACCAGCTCCGCAACGCTTGCCACCTGATATAGCCGCGCCATCAAAGCAAGCAATAGTATATCCTTCTTGTTGTGTGACTGTGCATACTCTTATGGGGGTAGGTTTATGGGATTGGGGAAGCCAAATGTGAGACCCAAGTAACTTGTATACCACTGTAGAACTCTAAGTTGATCTCTCCTCAAATATAGCTTTGTTTCTCTCAAGCCAGATATACCAACAGGGGAGAGCAGCTAGACTTTTGGATACTGATTTATCCTTGGTCCAAATGGTAAAACAATCATTTATGGAGGCTCCTTCCCAAGTTCTTTTTATCTAAAGGAGTAATGTTAATCTGGCCCAAACTGTCTTTGTGAATAAACAATGAATGAGTAAGTGGTCAATATCTTCATATTCATTTTTGCAAAGATAGAAAACCCCGGGTCCCTTCCATCCTCTTTTTTGTAGAGCGTCCCAAGTCAGAACCTTTTTTTCCACTGCCATCCAAATAAACAATTTTATCTTTAACTATATGTTCCATTTTAAAATATTTACCTTCCAACCACTCCAGATCGGGTAGTCCATAATTGATATAAGAGCACAATAAACATTTTTGACAATAATGTTCCTGGAAGAGTCCCCCCCTGTCCATACAAGAGTGTCGCTTGTATCTCAGATTGATATGCCAGCGCCTAGAAGCGCTCTTCTATATAGCTCCCACTTTGAAGCTAAAATTCCCGATAATCCCAACTCCTCACTTCTTAACCAATCCTCTGAAATAGAACTAACATTATGGGATATTGTCGCTTATGCTTTTGTTTTAATTTTGTAATCAACGCGTATGATAGGATCATTTTGTCACCCAAGCCAAGAATCCGATCCCTGCCAATGAAAATTAAGCTTCATGACCCTGGACACCAACTCTGCCAGTGGAGGATCACATGAACTATACTTGTAAGGCTATTCCAAATCCTAGACGCTGAGTGATGTTTGTGGGATGCCTGACTGCACCAATTAACCACGGTAGTATTGTATAAATATTTATCCATCAAAACTTTATGCCAAATGTCATCCTGAGTCAATACTCTCCAAAGAGTATTAACCAATAATGTTTTATTCAAAAGAGGGAGCTTCCAGAGTCCCCATCCGCCAAATTTATTTGGTCTAGAAAGAGTGTCCCATATACATAACTGAAACTGTTGTGTAGTCTTATTACCGCTCCAGAGGAAATTGAACATCAATTTTCGAATCTTATTTAAAATTGAGCGTGGTATGGTCTCCAAGGACATCCAATATATAGGCTGGCTCTCCAAAACAACTTTTACTAAGAAAAATCTACCACCCAATGATAGCCACTTGTTTCACCACAGTCCGATCTTCTTTTCCATTTTTGTCACTAACCAATTCCAGTCTTCAGTCTTACATGTCCCAGTCTATAAGAAATATCCCAGATATTTGAAACCGATTGAAAGCTCGATAAAAGAATAAGGAAGAAGCTCCTTTAAAGGAGTCATTTCTTCATCAGTTAGACCTTCGTAATGAACATTATTTTTAGAGTGGTTTATCAATAAGCCCGAAGCATTACAGAATAACTGAAGAATGTTGATGACCTCCATCCATTCTTTTAATTACGCCTTAGTCATAATAAGGACATCATCAACAAAAAATAAGTGCAGTATTTTGATCAATTTGGATACCTTTATACCTGTTAGAGTGCCCTCGAGAATGCTACTTTTCATTAAAATACTAAGGCCTTCCATAACCAGAATGAAAAATAATGGTGATAATGGGCAACCTTGGTGCAGACCTTGCCACTTTTGAAGAAATCTATCACCTCGCCATAGAGTGAAACAACAAATGATGAATATGTAACACAACCCATGATCCAATTAGTCCTCTGGATTTCAAAACCCACTTTTAATAATGTCAATCTTAAGTGATCCCAGTCAATACAGTCGTAATCTTTCCTCAAGTCCAGTTTCAATACCAATGACTTAATATTCTTTTTGTTAATGCTACGAAGACTCTCATGAGCAATTCTTATTGCATATTGTATTTGCCTTCCCTGTAGGAACCCCAACTGTTTAGCAGAGAGTGATCGGCTTAATCCGATTTGCAATTATTTTGGATATCACTTTATAACAAAGATTACATAAAGAAATCAGATGGAAATCGTCAAAGGTAATAGGTTTATTTTCCTTTAGTATAAGAGTCAGAAAGGTTGAGTTTAGACTCCCAATAATGGATCCTTTCTGTCTCAAATCCTCCACCATCTCAAGGAGATCATCCCCAACTAAGTCAAAAAAGAAAATGAAGAATTCAACCGTCCAGTTGTTCGGCCCCAGACTCGTATCTTTTTTGAATTGAAACAATACATAATTTAGTTCCTCCAAAGTGATAGGGCTGTAAAGAGGGCCATTCTCCTCATCACTAACCATCCTGGGAAAGAGACCAGTTACCTTGACTTGTTCATTGGTATTAACAATAGACAGAACCTTATAAAAAAAATTGTAATATGATACCGCTTCAGCCTTTATCACTCCCTAGTTTGAAAGAGTGAAACCATTTGCATCAATGATTTCCCAAACATGCTTTCGATTCCTATTGTTGCTTGCAACATTATGAAAATACTTCATATTATTGTCTCCACTTTTTATCCAGATCACCCTACTACGGAGTCTACAAGTCTCTTTTGCATCACGTAATAGTTTGTTTCTTTTACTTTCCAACAACTGTAGATGTAATTCCGCTCCCCAATTTGTTGTATCCCAAACCAGATTCACAATTGTCTCCTTTATATCAGCTTCTAGGTTCTCCAGTTGGGCCTTGTTCCTTGCGCAAACTTATTTATACCAGAGTTTTGTTTAGAGCTTTAATTCCTTTCATTTCCAAACTATTCTACTCTGCCTATCACCTTCCGATAGGAAACAAGGATCCTTCCAAATTTTATGAATCGATGCCACATATTCATCATCATGCAACCAACGGGCATTTAATTTAAAAGGATAAGCCTTGTAAATAGGTGGAATTTCCAGCTGGAGTAGTACAGGGGCATGATTTGATATAAAGGGGTACTCAACCTAAGACTGGAATAATCCTACCTCAACCAATAAACCTTCAGACACAAGATACCTGCCCAGTCGCCTAACAATGGCCTCTTGACCAGAATGCCCATTTTGCCAAGTCGAGACCATTTTAGTTGGTTTAACGTCTATCAACGTTTTTGAAAGGAATAAATCTTTGTAGTAATCCTCTGTCAAACTAGGAGCAAATAAGCCTCCCTAGGCCTCATTCAAAGAGATAATAATATTCAGATCACCAACAATAATCAAGTTGTTGATGGATAATATACCACTTTCTGCCATCGAGCTCCAAAAAAGTTTCTGATCCATACACAGACCATATATATTAAGTAAGGCAATATCCCTCTTGTTAATAATACACCTGCCTGTTAACATAATACCACCAATAGTAAGAAAATGAACCAATTCATACATATTTGGGTCCCAAGTGACTAATAAGCCTCCCGAAGTACCCACAAAATTTACAACACTCGATACCTAGGAGGGATGTAAATGGTGCATAAAATCTCTAGATTTTTGTTCATGAACCAGGGTTCCCTGAAGGAAGACAATGTCAGGGTGAGTTTGATCCATAAGTCTATGAACTGGGGAAACTTTGAGGGTGCCTCTAATCCCTCTAATATTTAGTGTGAGTAAAAGCATCACTTAGCCCTTGCCAGGACTTTGATTGCTCTAAGAGCCCCACTATCAGTGGAGGGGAGAATTGTGCCAATGGACAGCGTGGGTAAACCCACCAATTTTTTTAATGTAAACTTCTAGTATTAATAGGTGAATGTTCAATGCCAATGCCTTCGGACCAGGAAAATTCCTTTCTAGCCCCTTCAGAATGCTTATGTGAAGTAGTGGCCCCAGTTCCCGTCGATGGTTCTATGATATCCTTGCCTAAACAAGTTGGCAACATTAAAGTATCGTTTGAGTCTTTGATAAAGGGAATCAATGACTCTAGAACAATGTTGAGTGTGGAATCATCCACCTCATATTCTCTACACCCTGAATCCACCAGAGTGTTTGACAAAGGTTCCAACGACGAAGGAGGTGAAATTAAGGTCCCAAACCGAGTATTATGTTGTGATGGGGATAAGGCCTGAATCAAATCAGTAGGGGGAGAAACAATGGGCTCAACTAGAACAGAGGGTGGAATCTCCGAGACTATAACATGGGGTGTAACAAAAATAGTCAGCCCCGACGAGATCTGCAAAACTAGATCAGTAGGGACCTTCCCCCCCCAAGTTGACTTTTATCTAAGGAAGTATATAAATGTCACCAATGTGAACTATTGAAGTCCTCCTTTTCCCAGAGCGACAGAGTTGAGTATAAAGAAGGGAAAAGTATTTTTAACTTACCAGTGAGAGTCGACAAAGTCTCCTACTGGCTCCAAAGTTCAGCTCCATAATGTATAGTCTCACTCCCAAGAGAGTCCTCTTCATTCATATAATCGGGTGGGTCCCTTTGTAGCATAGTATCCTTTGACGAATCATCAACCTATTTACCAGTACATTCACAATGAAGGTGACCCATTCGGGGACACAAATTGCATCGAAAATGAATGCCAAGATAGTCCAACTTATGATTAAACCTTTGTCCACACCATTCGATGTCAATGGCTTATGGTAAATCGCAATGGATATCCATTTCCACAAGGATTCGACCCACCTTTCTTGAAGAATTAACAAGTGACTTGTTATCCAGGGAAATAAACTTACCCAAAGCATCACCTATAGCCCGTAACGCCCCTTCGTTCCACAGGTGCAATGGTAAACCTGGTAGAAGTACCCACAAGTGATGGTACTGGAAATGTTCAGTTTCCAGGTCAAAGGAAACTCGCCAGTGTTTCAACATCAATCTAATACCGCCATAAACCCACTGTGAGTTTAATAACAATGTCACGTCCTTCGACGTTCTACAAATAAAATCGAGCCACCCTTTAGTGAGGTAAAGGACCTCAGACTCATAACCCAGAAGTAGAGTCTAGTGTTTTATAACCCACGACGAGACAGGTCTTGTACTAAGATAGTTATAGGAAATTCTTCCTACGAGACCATAGAGGGCCATTCTGCAAGTCTCTTCCAAGACAACGTCCGAACCCAGAACCAGACACTTAGCCTTCCTATTTTCTTTCCACAGCTTCCTCCGAATACCATTCAGGTGCGGCTGTTTGTGGGTTTTTCTCTGACCCATCAGTGAGATTACTTCTTTTGAGACTGAGAGAGTTATGTTAACAGACTGTGGCTCAATATCAGGTTGAGTAAGACCTTCAGTTGCAGGAGGAGAAACAAAGGAACTAGACGAAGGACCAGAAAGACGGTTGACAGTAAATCCTCAAGCGGGAGACGGTGTAAATGAGCAGGGGAATAATGACTTTGGTGCACCTTCAAGACATCGGCCTTAGAGTAAAGACCCATATGCCGCCAAGTAACCTCATCATCAACATTCATAAGTGACATGACTTTTCTATCTAAGTCATTACAGAGAGTAGATCTCATAAAATTGTTGATACTGAGAGGGGGGTGAATCAATATCAAGTACAATTTAAAACCTTTTTAAACTTATACTTAAACCATTCAACTATATCCAATGAGAAATGAACAATAGTATAAGAGTTACACCAAAACACTGCAATACACCATGCACAATATATGAGAAATAATCAATAGTTATTGTTCAAGGGAAGTAATGACTTCCAAAGGTAGCTACAACTTCCAAATGTAAAGGGAGGGATAAACCTCGAAGAGGAATATATAGTACTCCAATATCAAGAGAGGATTTATCTCTCCATCCTTTCCCCTTCCTTCCACCCAAAAGTAAGTTATAAAGAGAATGGTAGACTTTGTTCAATTCTGGTTTATTTAGGAGAACTAAATTGTACATAATGCCCCGTGCTCAATATTTAACATCCGATTCTAAAACTCGCACACAATAAACTATAGTCCGTAATATTTCCAATGCAATTTGTCCCACTTAATTTGGTGATCAAAATCTGGACCAGGGGTCAAATTTTAGCTCAAAAATCAACATTCTCGGAATTGCCTCAAAACAAATGAGAGCGTAGCCCTCGTCATCACGAACCCAACGCAACTCATTTGGGTTCAGACGGAAGTCGGAAGTGAGAGATATCGCGATCTGTTCGAATCGTCAAACAGGTAAAAAAAAGGATGCTGACTGTGCAGTCCGTACAGGCTGACGTGGTAGGACCGTACGATGACGTGGTAGAGACCATACGACTGTACACTAATGTGGCATGTGATGATGTGGCAGTTTTTGATTGGCATATGTGGTCAAATTGTGATGTGACATGTGGCATCATTTTTGGTTAATGGTATGGTGCCATGTGGCCCAGTCATGGGTTGCCACGTGGCACCCCGTTATTGGCTATTGGTTGTTGTTTAAAATTGTATGGGGTCTGTGGGGGTCGAACCCCAGACCTCCCCTTTGGCTCCGCGCTTTGGTAGAGTGTGGGCTACCACTAGCCCACACGGTGCTCCTTGTTGTGTATATGGGCTATAAACTATTTAAGTTTATGTTATGTTGTATATGGCAGGGGGTCGGGGCGGGGCTTAGCCCCGACGCACGGTTCTATGTTTTAATACATGTGACCACTTACCATACGACGAGAGTGCGTGGGAGTGTATTTCAAATGGAGCCTGTGTTCACATACATTTAAAACCATACGACCAATATTTATACACGGAGCCCGTGGTCATGTGTATTATGCTATGTGACCATGTGTTTTATGTGTGCGGGTTTTGATTTGTTTATTCAAACGGTTAGCACGGTTGCTATGGGTGGTCCATGCGCCCGACACTTGGCGCTTAACTATTGGCTAGCCCTTTTTGTAAATGCGTGTGGTCATATTATGGACCCATATGCCCAATGGTTTGGCGGTTGGGGGTTTTAGTTCCGTTAATGGTTCTACATTTTAGCCTGTTATACGGTTGTGCGTGTGTGCTAGGTTTAAGCACGTGTTTTGGAGCGTGTTCTGGGTTCAATGTACAGAGGTGCGTTTTGGCGAACTAGAGACAGCAAGCTAGAGGAAGAGAATGGCAGGAGGCCTATCTTCTTCATTTTTTGGCCAAATGAGGTGTCGTAAAAGCCCAGCTAGGGGTTTTTGGATGTTCTGAATCCATTGGCACTATTTTCACAGCCATTTGAAGATTTCTTATGTAGGTTTTTCACCATTGAAGTTTCAGGAAGCTCTAGGGAGCTTGAAGCCCTCATTGATTGAGGTCATGTTTTGGTGAGTCCAAGTTTGTTTTCTGTGACTGAATAGTTATTTTTGGCTAATTGTTATGCTCGGAACACATTGGGACAGGTTTCAGAGGATTTTGAGGACTTTTACAGGTGTTTTTACCACAAGGAAGCTTAGGGAAGCTTTAGGCCACATGTAGAAGAGGTCATGCCCGGATGAGCCATGATTCATTTTCAGAGTTTTATTAGTCATTTTTGGGGTTTTTATGTGTTCTGATCCCAATGGTACAATCTGTTTTTCCATTGGAGTTGAGCAGCAGCTTGTAAAAGAACTTTTGACAAATTAATCCCAGAGATCCAAGTCCATTATTGGAGGCTGAAGGAGATGTAGCCCGGAGAGGGGTGAACTCCTTTATCATGTTGTTATTGTTGTGAGTTTGATGGTTTATTTGCTGCAAGTTATGTTGCTGTGTTTTTATTTAAAGAACATATTTAACCATTTAAAATAACATATCCTCACACATGAACATTTAAAAGAAGAAGCATAAACTTGGCACATAATTTATCTTGCATATTTTAACACATGAAGCAAGGTCCTGTAAAGTTTATTTTAATGAAGTAGAGGGTGCTTGCATAGCATAACAAGTCAACCTTCTATTTTCAGATCAGGTGGTATCAGAGCACTA
>SNQJ01S0063829.1:73060-83307 GCA_010110895.2 Picea sitchensis | reverse complement strand
GAATTTCTGGTTCAGTAATTGAGGAGCAAAGCTACAGGAATGTCCAGATAAGTTTGTGTAAATATCTGAAGATGAATATGTTGTAAAATAATTTCTCAGAAGCTCATAAATAATACAAAGCCCTCTCTAACTGGTTTTCCCCTAGTGGGTTTTTCCAGGGTCGAAGTTAGAACGAATATCTTTGTGTCTATATTTTCTGAAGTTTTGCATATTGCTGATATTTTATTTCTGCGTTGAAAACGATGTTCAAAATCCTCATGTTTCAGTTCTGAAATTTATTTTCTGTTAAGTTTTTATATGCTGAAACACCAGGGTGTAGCATATGTTGAAGCACTAGGCTGAGTATATGCTAAAACACCAGGCTGTAGTATATGCTGAAACACAGTGCTGAGTCATATGTTGAAACACCGCTGTGAGTATATGCTGAAACACCAGGCTGAGTATATGCTAAAACACCAGGCTGGGTAGATGCTGAAACACCAGGCTGTAGTATATGTTGAAACACAGTGTTGAGTCATATGCTAAAACACCAGGCTGTAACATATGCTGAAACAGTTTTGAAACAGAGTTTGGCATTTAAATTTGGCTGAAAAATCAGTGAGACTGAAACTGGGTTGGGATTTTGAAAAATTAACACTCTCAACCTCTACCGACATACATGAATTTATAGCAAGTTACATAAGAAACTGACTATTGAATGTGCTCTCATCCATATTCTAACTTGGACTTACTAGTTACAACCAACGTTGAATAATATGATCTAAAATCTATCCTTGGAGGAATTTGTTGTCAACAAATTCCAACAATCTCCACCTTCACAACAATTAACCTGATACCTTTCTCCTTTTTTTCATCACCTTTTCTGCAAGCCAAGAGAAGCTAAGCACCATCGTAGCTTCTCTAAAAGTATTGGTTTTTTGAACATGTTTGCATAGTTCTCTTTTGTATGAACTTTTTCAAGAGAAACTCCACCTTCATCAATGACATGTCTTACAAAATGGTACCTAATAGGAATATGTTTAGTTTTACTATGGTAGGTTGGATTCTTGTCCAAGTGAATAGCACTTTGACTATCACAAAGTAGCTTTACTTTGTCCTACATCCTTCCAAACTCGCCAAACAAACCTTTTAACCAAACAGCCTCTTTGCAAGCATGTGAAGAAGCTCTGTATTCTGCTTATGTAGTGGATAAGGCAACAATGCTTTGTAGCTTTGAAATCCAACTAAAAGCTCCACCTCCAAGAGTAAAGACATATCCTAAAGTTGACATCATTTTTTCCAGATCACCTACAAAATAGAATCAACATATCGACAGACTAACTCACAACCATCGTTATAGGTGATACAGTAATCACTTCTGCCCCTCAGATACTGAAGCACCCATTTCACTGCTGCACAATGCTCTTTACCTAGATTTTCCATATATCTGTTGACCACCCCAACTGCATGTGAAATGTTTGGTCTTGTACTAACCATTTCATACATTAAACTTCCTACTGCATTAGCATACGATAATCGAGACATATATTCCTTTTCTTGTGATGTACTAGGACAGAAACTTGAAGAAAGCTTAAAATGGGAAGCGAAAAGTACAAAAACTGGTTTCACACTATTCATACCAAACGTCAAAAGTATTTTCTCGACATACTTCTATTGTGACAACCAAAGCTTACCATTCCTCTTGTCTCTGAATATCTCCATACCCAAAACTTCTTTGTTGCTCCGAGATCTTTCATATCAAACATCGCATCCATTTGAGCCTTTAAGTTGTTGATCTCAATTATGCTTTTGCTTGCTAAAAGAATATCGTCAACAAACAATACTAAGATAATGAATATGCCATTATTCAATTTCTTAAAGTAGACACAATGATCATACTCACTCCTTGTATAATTATGGCTCATCGTGAAATAGTCAAACTTCTTGTACCATTGTCTGGGCGACTTCCTCCGACCATACAATGATTTCTTAAGACTACAAACAAATTTATTTTTTCGATTTTGAACGAACCCTTCAGGTTGTTCCATGTAAATATCCTCATCCAAATATTCGTGTAAGAAAATAGTATTAACATCTAGCTGCTCCAACTCCAAATCAAGTGACGCAACCAATCCTAAAACAATTTGAATTGAAACAATCTTAACAACTGGTGAAAAAATCTCATAAAATTCAATACCTTCTTTATGAGAATATCCTTTTGCAACCAACCTCACTTTGTACCTTTCTACCTTATCATCAATGCCCTTCTTCAGCTTGTAGACCCACTTACAACCGACAATTTTCCCGTCTCTTGGAAGTTCTACGAAGTCCCATGTAGCATTCTTTGCTAAAGAGTTCATTTCATCCTTCATTGCTTCTTTCCATTTTTTACTGTTAGAAACCTCCACAACTTCCTGATAGCATGAAGGTTCATCATCATTACTACTTAAAGAAACTAATGAAACAAAATCATCATACATTCTTGGAGGAACTCTGACCCGTGAATACCTCCTTAGGGAATTTTGTGGCTCATCCACAATCTGTTGATTATCATCATCATCCATATTTTCCTCTGTAGGAACCTCTTCATGAACCTTTTCAGAAACTTGTCCTTGTTCAATTTCATCTGTAGTTGAACGAGTTTCAAACTAAATCTATTGATATTTCGATACTTCTACCTATTTCATTTGAACATCTACATCTGATTTGATGAGAGATGATTCATCAAATATTACATCTATGTTAATGGTGATCTTGTGGGAAGTAGGATCCCACAACCTGTACCCCTTAATACCATCACCATATCCAACAAAGATAAGCCTTTTTTTATTTTGGATCTAATTTAGAAAACTGATGTTTCGGAATTAGAGCATAGGCTTCGCAACCAAAAACTTTAATATTAGAATAATTACAAGGGTGACCTATCCATACCTCTTCACAAATATTGCACTCTATTGTTGTTGATGGTGATCGATTCACCAGATAACAAGTCGTAGTTACTGCTTCTTCCCACAGTTCGTACTGCAAGCTGGTGTTATTAAGCATACTCCTTGTTCTCTCTAGAAGAGTCATGTTCATGCGTTCAACAACTCCATTTTACTGAGGAGTATAGGAAGTGGTTTTATGCCTATCAATCCCAAACTCTTTGCAATAGTTCTCAAATTCCATTGACGTAAATTCACCACCATTATCAGTACTTACACATTTAATGGACCTACCCGTGTTCTTTTCCACTAAATATCTAAACTGATTAAAGACCGTAAATACATCAGACTTTCTCCTCAACATATAGATCCAAACCTTCCTAGAGAAATCATTTATAAAAGTAACAAAATATGATGATCCTCCATACGAGACAGTAGAGGATGGTCCCCAAACATCAAAATGGATATAGTCAAGGATTCCCTCACTGGTGTGTCTTTCGGTTTTAAATTTCTGCCTATTTTTTTTCCATAAATACAGTGCTTTCATATATCTAACTTTAAAGACTTTAGACTAGGAAGTAACTTGTGATTAGATAATACCTTCAATCCTCTTTCACTCATATGGCCCAACCGTTGATGCCACAGTTGAACATAATCATTGTCATTCTCGGATACAGTTGTCGCATGATCTGAATCGGTTCTTCCTTCTAACATAAACATGTTTCCAACCTTCTTCGCCTTCATGACCAGTTGGATTTCTTTGTAGACCTTCATAACTCCACCTTGAACAATACTTTTATATCCTCCCATATCTAAGACTCCCAAAGAGATTATGTTCTTCCTTAGCTCAGGTACACGTCTCACATATAATAGTATCTTAATGGATTCATCAATAATTTTAATTCAAATGCTACCTATTCCCACAACTTTACATTATATATCATTTCCCATGTAAACAATTCTGTCATCTATAGATTGGTAAGTAATAAACCAATGTCTATAAAGACACATGTGATTTGAAGCACCAGAATCTAATAACCATTGTTGATCATATCGTAAAACAACACTAATTGATAAAACTTCATCAGTCATACCTGAACCTCTTGTTGAACTTGTTTCAGTTGCATTTTCTTCCTTTGTCTCTTTTGGAGGGTCTTCTTTGGAGGCTTGTTGTCTCTTCCAACAATCTTTCTTTAGGTGTCCATATTTTCCACAAAATCAACACTTAAGCTTGCTCTTCTTTCCCTTCAAATTTGACCGAGAGAAATCCCTTTGAACATGTCCTCTTTCTTTAGGTCTTCCTCTAACCACCATCGCCTCAGATGTAGAGGTTTCAAAATTGGATTTCTTCCTTGTTTCCTCAGACAGTAAAGCTCTAACAATAACATAAAACTCAATACTTTTTGTTGAATTGAAACTAATAGAGGTAAAAAAGTGATCCCATGACTCGGGCAAAGAACACAATAATGTAATCGCCTTATCTTTAGATTCAAATTTCACTCCCATGCTAGTCAACTGGAATAAAAGGGTATTAAAAGTATTTAAATGATCAGTTATTTTTGTACCTTCCTTCATTTGCAAACTGTACAATTGTCTTTTCAGGAAGATCTTGTTCGTCAAGGATTTCGTCATATACAAGCTTTCCAGCTTCGTCCACAAACCGACTGATTTCTTCTCCATAACAATGTTGAACAAAACATCATCATCCAAACAAAGATGTATGGCACTCAGTGCTCTTGCATCGATCTCTTCCCAGTCTTCATCTGAAATGGTCACGTGTTTCTTTGACTTTCCCAAAAGTGCCTTCACCACGCCTTGTTGTACGAGCAAATCGTGCATCTTGACCTTCCAGATCTCAAAATTTTTCTTGCCATTGAACTTCTCAATTTTTCGCCATTTTAGTCGTTCCGTTGCTTATCAACCTCTCTTGTTTTCTATGCCAAAATATTATTCTTAGCAACATAACAACTCACACTCTAGAAAACACACCAACATAGAGGTCATCATACCCTCTCAGAAGTCTGCATGCAGGATTGCATCACGGTTCACCAACAACCAGTTGTCTCTATTTTATTAATTCGCTCCTTCACACCCTCGGGAAGTCTTCATCTACACATGGATATGCTTTTCAAAGATGCTACATGGGATCGAATCGGAGCCCACAATGGAAACAACTCCTAAAAGAATTGAGAAAAAACTTGACCAAGAACAAGAGAATCGACGCTCCCCATACGGTGACAGCCCAACGGTGATTTCGGAATTGAAAGAAAACGTAAGCGTATAAGGGAATCGACGCTTCCTTCATGTATCGTCCCCAGCACCGATGGAACAACGCCACTCCCGCAAGGAAGAGGGAGACCGACGCTCCCACAAATCGGATACCCCAGCGCTAACTTAAAACGACGGTGCTCCTTCCAGCATATAGCTACACGCTGAAGTCAAAGCAACGCTCCTTCTTTCAAACAACCCTAGCGTTGATTTTGAACCGACGTTCCCTTTGCAAAGATTCTACTCCTTGATGGAGGCTTATGCAAAATAGTTCTGATACCAATTGTTAACTTTAGCCATCAAACAGAAAACCAACATGCACTGAAAAACATATCAAACACATAACACGAAGATTATGTGGTTCGCTCAATTTTGGGCTACGTTCACCAAGCAGTATCGATTCTCTTATTCTTCATAGTATGGAAAATTACAATAGGTTCACTCTACTTATCTCACTCTCAAGTTTTATGGACATACATGAATTTATAGCAAGTTACATAAGAAACTGACTATTAAATGTGTTTTCATCCATATTTTAACTTGATCTTATTAGTTATAACCAACTATGAATAAGAAGATCTAAAATATATCCTTGGAAGAATTCATTTTCACCAAATTCCAACAATTTTAATATATATTTTTACATGATTTTAACTAACAGTTAATATGTAATAAGAATAATAAACTTGTTGATATTAAATAAAAAAGTATTTTAAATATTATTTATATAGATTATAGAAAAAATTCAAATCATAGATATGTTAGGCCTTTTAAATGAAATTATCACCCTTTTATGAAATAATCACCCATAAATACAATCATGTAAGATTTTCATATTTTTAAAGGGCCATAAACAAAGTAGGGTTTCTTCTCGGCCTTTGTTAAAGTGTTTAGATGAAATTATCCCCCTTTGTCAAAACTATCAAGCTTTGACAATATTTTTTTTCATAACAAGCTCAACAACTAATATAAAAAAAAATTATTTAGAATTTTAAAGGAAAATTGAATGAATTTTGAATCACAATTAAAACATTACTTATATCTAAAATGTCTTTCAGATTGCTATTAAACTTTTCACTACTTATAGATCTAAAATGTCTTTAAAATTGTTCCTAATGAGGATTTGCTTATTAAAAAATTCACTTCTGAAATATATATATTTATCCTCTATTTTCAATTACATTAAAGTAAAACGATTTTTATTTTTCATTATGGCAAAATATTAAATGATTATTATCCTTCTAACGTTAGATTAAATGAAAATTATCCTTCTAACGTTTGAATTAAAACTAAGGTTTCAAAATGGATCACCAGCAAGGTTCACAGTGAACTGTAGACATCTCAAATGTACGCGCATGTATGATCTGCCATGAAAAGGAAATGTGGAAAATTGAGCGTCCCTTCATTTCCAAGTTCATATTTACTTTATAGGTAAGAGATCTTTCTGTCATAATTAGCAATGAAAGCGTGGGTTAAACGTTTACTGTTGTTTTCTTTTTTAAATGGCCGCATCTGTTGCCAAGTATTTGGTTTAAAATAAATATGAACAGCTGATCGTGTTGACAAAGGCAGATCATTTCAGCGTTTTAAGTGGTCAAAACAAAAGCAAAGGCAATAATTTATACTAATTAATTTATTACAATTTTCACAGTAATTACGTCGAAAGGAGTACATCTATTGATAATGGGCACAATTAATGATCTTTTAACCTTATTTAACCTTAAACCCTAATCTGATGGCTATGCATTGAAGATGCTGACATATTCTTAGTCGTCCTCCAAAATCAATGGATCAGATTTATTGTTCATAACTTTTTTGCATTTACCAAGGCATCTGTTAACATGTTTACATTTTAACATTTACCTAATCACATTAAAAAATTACTATAAGGATATGTAATTGCCACGCACGCAGCTTTAATAGCTGTGCTAGTTAACATACAGTTAATTAACAATCTTCAAGCTATTGTGAGAATTTATTAGGAAGAGTTTATTAGGTTTAATTGTTCCTAAGAATTTTTTTTCTAATTCTATTGATTTATTGATGTGTAGTTGAGATATTCTTTACAGTTTGTTTGTATTGTTAGAAAATTGTTATTTTTAAATCTATTCTGTTGATAAAACATAAGTAGGATAATTTTTGTGTGTACTGTTTTTTCTAACTTTATATCTCTAGGACAAAATACATCACATTACCCCAGTGGGGCCAGGTTGGTCATCTCTCATCAATTTTGTTAAGAGAGTTCGAGAACGTGACTCTATAGGTACGTACTTGTAAACCCTTATGGGCACCCCCTCAGCCAGAAATATGAGAAAAATGTGAGAATACATTAGTTGTTTTGTGAGTTTCCTCGTGTGTGTTTGCATTTGCATGAGTAAATTTTTTTATTTTTCAAGTACTGTAAAACTAATTTGTGTGAAAAAGAGCCATTCTACTCCGCGCTGCAGCCTCTTACCCGCGTGATCGAAAGGCTTCGGGGCCTGCGTTGTTACATTTACAGTCATATGGGTCAGCTTAAAGCGAGAATCCGCCCGTCACTTGTACCAACGGGGTGTGAGCTGCCTGACTCGTCTCAACCATAGAGAGGAGCAATCACCATATATTTAGCTGCTGCTGTTAAAAAGCGGAGATTAATGACGTGTGTGATTTCACAGATAGCCATGATTTTTGTAGATCATACGGTAACAGTCGTTGCAACAAAGTGCTAGCTTATACTTTGATTTATTTTTAGATCGGACGGTCGATCCTACTTGAAACGGTGATCTCTACATTGATTGCCAATAGATCTGTCGGTATACGGGGATCTCTCCATTGTTTGTATAGAGGAATCTCTGCATTCTTTCAAGGAAAGAGAGTGCAATCATATTATCTGCATTTTATTGAGGACTTCTATTAGAATGGTCGTCTGTTTTTTTTTGACATATTTATTGCAAGGAGAAATTGTGAAATCTTTGAAAAAACTTGTCTAACATGATCAAAGCACACTGCTATTAGGTTGTGACTGCAGTTTGTGTATTTGTGAACTGAAAGAGTTCATGTTGTAATATTGAATTTTGGATACATTGAGTATCTAGATTGCTCTCCTAGATTCATTGATGAAAGAGTAAGCTATGTATTATAAATATTAAATTAATGGTCAAAAGCAACTGAATCTTCAATTAATTAAGTGGTAGCTTGAATGAATGGTTATGTGAAATCTTAAAAATATAATCAATAAAGTAAATAACTAACCAGATCAAGAAAACAAAGAAGATGGACGGAAAAGACACTAAGCCAATTCAATTAATATGTAATTCAATAATGTATATATAATACATATTGCACAACTTTCCTGTAATGGTATGACTGTTAAGGTAAAATAACTAACTAAGATTAGAGTTTTCAGCATCCCCCTTAATCATAAGTTGGTTCTTGCTTGAAAAACAATCACTTCTTGAAAACTACTAATATTCAGAGGCTTGAGATGCTCTCTGAACTTTGAAAGAAATAGCAGGAGATGAAAGCTTCTACTAAATTGGTGGTTTATCGAATTGGTGGTTTCGGAATGACCACAAACCAAATGTCTAACAGAAGCTTATGTCTTCTTATAAATGACATGGTTTTAAGTTGATCATAATCTAAGCAGGCAGAGAATAGGTACAAATGTTGATGATGTTCTTTGAAATATAACAAGCATAACTCCATGGTTTATGCTTAATTGATGGTTTCAAGATGACCACAAACTATCAAGAGCTCAAGGGTAAAAAATCTGTAACAACTAGAACTTCATGTATTCTGCTTAATTGGTGGAAACTATCAAGAGCTCGAGGATCAAAAACTATGAATGGTTTCATGATTACCCAGGCTCCATACTAGGAAATAGGTTGCATACTTTATCATCTGTTCAAAGGATCTAAAACAAACTTGGAACCTGATTGAGATTTTTTAATGTTATTTCGCCCTTTCACCACCATTCACAAGTATGGCCAAGAAGAGTTCCAACTCAAATATAAGCTATTGGAACAATGTGTATGCTTTCACAATGGATACAGAGATGAAGATCAAAACACTAATCTATCATCTAATCATTATCAACTTTATTTACTTCACTAATTTTGGTGTCAGCACACTACTAAAATTTCTTAATTGAAACAAGTTCAAAATGAGTTTTATTTTGTTGCATATGTTTTTGTTGGAGTGAGGGTTTCTTGAAATTCCACTTTTTTAGACTTTTACAATAATCCAACTTGACAATAGAAAAATTTGATCTCAACATAAGGGTGTTGGATTCAACCAAAAATGCACCCTTCTTGTTGGAGTGAGAATTTCTTGCAATTCAACTCTTTTACAATAATCCAACCTGACAATAGAAAAATTTCATCTCAACATAAGGGTGTTGGATTCAACAAAAAATGCACGCTCTTACAATCATAATTCAATTTGAACAGTATTTAATACTTACAAAAAGAGCAACAATAAGTATCACAAATTGCAAGTCATAAAATTCTGAAGAAACATAAGTCAAAAAATCAGGAGTTAAATTAGTCTTTAAAGTTTTCTTTATCTTGTTGTTGCTGAAACATACAAGGCTTTGAAACTTGAATACTAGTTGTCAATCGTTGATATTGTTATACCAAAGCCACATTCTTCGGTTTCTCTCACAACTTCACGGTTTCTACACAGTTTCTCACGATTTTCACGTCTTGTTGTGCAGAACTCCACGCGATTCTTATTTCATATTTGAGATAGCCTTTGTTGATGTTGCTCTTCTACAAGGTTTACACAACCATTGGTCTCCACAAAACTAATCGGTCACAACAAACATGCCTCCTTCACTTAGGATCGATTTGGCAGTTTAACGTGAACCTTGGCAGTTTAACGTGAACCTTGTGGGGTCGCCACTTTGATCGATTTGGACCCCTCACGGTCATTACATAATCACTCATTACTCCAGATTTAGTGGTGTCGAATACGTTTTTGTTAAATATAATGTAACCTCAACAGTCTGACTGTACACTGCCAGCTATCCTGGCCAATTGTACTTTCTATTCTTGATTTGCTTGAGCCTACTTAGCTCAGCTATTTCCCTTTGCTTTA
>SNQJ01S0063829.1:56101-67685 GCA_010110895.2 Picea sitchensis | reverse complement strand
ATGTATGCAGCCAACCTTGTTTCCAGATTCATGGAATCACCCAAAGATTCTCATTGGAAAATGGTGAAACGAATTCTGAGATATGTAGCAGGAACTCTCAATTTTGGCTTATGGTACATTAAATCTGATAGTAATCAACTTTCTGGTTACACAGACAGTGATTTTGCAGGCAGCCTAGATGACAGGAAAAACACATCTGGACATGTTTTTCAACTGGGCACAAACCTAATCTCATGGGCATCAAAGAAGCAGTCAATTGTTTCAATATCTTCTGTAGAGACAGAGTATGTCGCTGCTACCTCAGCTTCCTGTCAAGCTGTGTGGCTGAGAAGAATATTGAAAGATATGTCACATACAAAAAATGATCCAACTCCTATTTTTTGTGATAATACTTCAGCAATTGCTCTATCCAAAAATCATGTGTTTCATAAGAAAAGAAAACACATTGACAGTCGTTTTCATTTCATACGGGAGCTATTCAATAATGGTGATATTGCACTACAATTCTGTGGTTCTCGAGATCAACTTGTTGATATATTTACAAAGCCACTAGGAAAGTCAATTTTTGATTTTCAGAGACAACACTTAGGCATAATCAGTGTTGATGTTTGTAACTGTTGAGTTTAAGAGGGAGTGTTAAATATAATGTAACCTCAACACTGCCAGCTATCCTAGCTGGCAGTACTTTCTATTTTTGATTTGCTTGAGCCTATTTAGCTCAGCTATTTCCCATTGCATTATACTTACTCCTTCAGACTTACTTCGTATTGTACTCTTCTTCATATATTCTAATATACTGTTTTATGTTCTATTATTTCTCTCTGCCTTTCTTGCTTCACAATTTATCAGTATTCCGATAGAAGAAGGCAATAGATAATAAAACTAAGCAAATTATACTCCTTATAACTTGATTTTAGGGTTCTAAATCAAACTCCTTTTTTTCACTTTATATGCCTTCAGCTGGAACTGTGATTCATGATTTGAATCTAGTGGTCCTGTTCGTTGGATTTTGAAGGTCGATATAAAAATTGATAGTTCAATTAAACTTATCTATCTCGATATTTTCATGATGTCCCTGATAAATGGAAATCTGGATGGAAATATGGAGTTGTTTAATTGTTTTATATTTTGTTTTTTAATAAGAATGAGGTCACATAAATCAATCAATTTATAAAAAATCATTATTTCTGTTGTTAGTATGTTGAAAAATCAATAGGCCATTTTGATTACACAAAAATAATAATTTAAATCTATATATCTAACAATTTCTAACCCAGTTTCAAACAAGCAAATATCCCCAGAACAAAACTTATAACATTTAAAGTACGACTGAAAATATTAGTTAAATGCGCTATGTAATTCTCATGTCGTCGGCTTTCCTCTGACTAATTGGAATTGTTAAAGCCTGGTGTCGCCAGTTAGCATTCCGTTGTGATAGTATAAATTTTGACCAGCAGGGGAAGCGTGACCGTCTGGTTGTATACATGGGCCTGGATAAGAACAACATGCATTTTCTTTCGTCAGATTTTGAGGCACCTTAACATTGAATATACAAGATTTTCCTTCCTTTTTCCTCCTGACTTTGACGGGCCCTGAATGTCTAGTACTTCTCAAACAACCCTCTTCATGTAGTGGGCACTGCAAATCGGAATGTACAGTTCAATAAGAATTAAATTAAATCTGTCTAGACTGGGGATTTGTAGGTGTGATCAAGACCAGCCTTTCAGACTGTCAATGTCCGTGTAAATTATATAAAATTCATGTTTTAAATTTTTAGGATGTATAAGCGACATCATAAAATTTAAAAATATATTTTATTTTCAATAGTTCATGAGTGTGAGATTCTTAATTTATCAGTATTCAATGATGATTGTGTCAGATAGAAATGAATATGCATCGTGATCTAAATTGAATATTAAATATTTAATAGATATTACATGATTTTGTATTTAAATTTATCACAATTAAATATTAAATATTTTAGTTATCACATAGTGAACTTTACAAAGTCTTACTGGTTTTTGTTATTTTAAATATTACTAAACTTGGATATATCATTTATTTTCCATAAAAACTTGGACATCTCATTTATTTTCCATAATCAATTTGTCTGACTTCACACTCTATTAAGCCATTTTTCTTTACTTGAGCCATAAGTTTCTTAATTATTTTAGTTAAGATAAAAATCTGAGTTTATTAAAACGCCTTTTAAAATCCTCGCTTCTTATATATTCCACTTATTTACTTATTTCTTCTTAATATTCACATTTGTTGAACAATACTTCACATTGTCAAATCTTTTGAGAATGTCCCTGCAACCTTTTTGCATGTGCCTCATCTCAAGTCTAAGGTAGATCAGACATACAGTTTATAGTCTTAATTTCTTAGGAAAATACATTTTTTATGTCTATGAGATTCTTAAATAAGATGTGGAGAAATAAATAAAATTGTCAAACTTAAAAATTGAGATCAATCACTGAGGTCGCAAGGGCAAATCACAAGTGAGACAAGTGTTCACATACAGTTTATATGAAAATGATGACATATCTATAGTGTAGGAAAGCTTCTAACTACCTCCTGAATTTGTGGATGTGAAAACCACTCAAACATTAATCTAGACTACAATATGAATCTCTTCTAACAATTGCCTAAGCATAACATTTCTCCATTATTCTCCAAGAGTCAAATATATGGATTAGAGTCTATGTTTTAACATTCATTTTTGTTAACTTTAGCCATCCAACATAAAACTAACATGTAGTGAAAAACATTAAAGAACACATCAACCACATAACACGAAGATTACGTGGTTCGCTCAACATTGAGCTACATCCACCAAGCATGTATCGATTCTCTTATTGTTCATAGGATGGAAAATTATAGCAGGCTCACTTCACTCATCTCACTCTCAACCTCTACCAGTATACATGAATTTATAGCAAGTTACATAAGAAACTGACTATTGAATGCGGTCTCATCCATATTCTAACTTGGACTTACTAGTTACAACCAACACTGAATAATATGATCTAAAATCTATCCTTGGAGGAATTCATTGTCAACAAATTCCAACAATCTCCACCTTCACAACAATTAACCTGATACCTTTCTCCTTTTTTTCATCACCTTTTATGCAAGCCAAGAGAAGCCAAGCACCATCGTAGCTTCTCTAAAAGTATTGGTTTTGTCAACATGTCTACGAAGTTCTCTTTTGTATGAACTTTTTCAAGAGAAACTCCACCTTCATCAATGACATGTCTTACAAAATGGTACTTAATAGGAATATGTTTAGTTTTACTATGGTAGGTTGGATTCTTGTCCAAGTGAATAGCACTTTGACTATCACAAAGTAGTTGTACTTTGTCCTGCATCCTTCCAAACTCACCAAACAAACCTTTTAACCAAACAGCCTCTTTGCAAGCATGTGAAGAAGCTATGTATTCTTCTTATGTAGTGGATAAGGCAGCAATGCTTTGTAGCTTTGACATCCAACTAAAAGCTCCACCTCCAAGAGTAAAGACATATCCTAAAGTTGACCTAATTTTGTCCAGATCACCTGCAAAATCAGAATCAACATATCGACAAACTAACTCACAACCATTGTTATAGGTGATAGAGTAATAACTTCTTCCCCGAAGATACTGAAGCACCCATTTCACTGCCCAATGCTCTTTACCTAGATTTTCCATATATCTGTTGACCACCCCAATTGCATGTGAAATGTCTAGTCTTGTACTAACCATTGCATACATTAAACTTACTACTGCATTAGCATACGGTGTTCGAGACATATATTCCTTTTCTTGTTCTGTACTAGGATAAAAACTTGAAGAAAGCTTAAAATGGGAAGCGAAAAGTACAAAAATTGGTTTCACACTATTCATACCAAACCTCAAAAGTATTTTCTCGACATACTTCTATTGTGACAACCAAATATTACCATTCCTCTTGTCTCTGAATATCTCCATGCCCAAAATGTCTTTGTTGCTCCTAGATCTTTCATATCAAATGTCCTATCCATTTGAGCCTTTAGGTTGTTGATCTCAATTATGATTTTGCTTGCTAAAAGAATATCGTCAACATACAATACTAAGATAATGAATATACCATTATTCAATTTCTTAAAGTAGACACAATGATCATACTCACTCCTTGTATAATTATGGCTCATCATGAAATAGTCAAATTTCTTGTACCATTGTCTGGGTGACTTCCTCTGACCATACAATGATTTCTTAAGACTACAAACAAATTTATTTTTGCGATTTTGAACGAACCCTTCAGGTTTTTCCATGTAAATATCCTCATCCAAATCTTCGTGTAAAAAAATAGTATTAACATCTAGCTGCTCCAACACCAAATCAAATGACGCAACCAATCCTAAAACAATTTGAATTGAAGCAATCTTAACAACTGGTGAAAAAATCTCATGAAAGTCAATACCTTCTTTATGAGAATATCATTTTGCATCCAACCTCACTTTATACCTTTCTACCTTATCATTAATGCCCTTCTTCAACTTGTAGACCCACTTACAACCTACAATTTTCCCGTCTCTTGGAAGTTCTACCAAGTCCCATGTAACATTCTTCGCTAAAGAATTCATTTCATCCTTCATTGCTTCTTTCCATTTTTCACTCTTAGAAACCTCCACAACTTCATGATAGCATGAAGGTTCATCATCATTACTACCTAAAGAAACTAATGAAACAAAATCATCATACCTTCTTAGAGGAACTCTGACCCGTGTAGACCTCCTTAGGGAATTTTGTGGCTCATCCACAATCTGTTGATTATCATCACCATCCATATTTTCCTCTGTAGGAACCTCTTCAGAAACTTGTTCATGTTCAATTTCATTTGTAGTTGAACGAGTTTCAAACTGAATCTGTTGATATTTCGATACTTCTACCTATTTCATTTTAACATCTACATCTGAATTGATGAGAGATGATTCATCAAATATTACATCTATGTTAATGGTGATCTTGTGGAAAGTAGGATCCGACAACCTATACCCCTTAATACCATCACCATATCCAACAAAGATAAGCCTTTTTTATTTTGGATCTAATTTAGAACACTGATGTTTCAGAATTATAGCATAGGCTTCGCAACCAAAAACTTTAATATTAG
The DNA here is from genome assembly GCA_010110895.2 of Picea sitchensis. NCBI lineage: Eukaryota > Viridiplantae > Streptophyta > Pinopsida > Pinales > Pinaceae > Picea > Picea sitchensis. The sequence continues at coordinate 62,549 of SNQJ01S0063829.1, read as the reverse complement.
AATAATTACAAGGGTGACCTATCCATACCTCTTCACAAATATTGCACTCTATTGTTGTTGATGGTGACCGATTCACCAGATAACAAGTTGTAGTTATTTCTTCTACCCACAGTTCCTGCTGCAAGCTGGCGTTACTAAGCATACTCCTTGTTCTCTCTAGAAGAGTCATGTTCATGCGTTCAACAACTCCATTTTGATAAGGAGTATAGGCAGTGGTTTTATGCCTATCAATCCCAAACTCCTTGCAATAGTTCTCAAATTCTATTGACGTAAATTCACCACCATTATCAGTTCTTAAACATTTAATGGACCTACTAGTGTTCTTTTCCACTAAATCTCTAAACTGCTGAAAGACCATAAATACATCAGACTTTATCCTCAACATATAGATCCAAACCTCCCTAGATAAATCATTTATAAAAGTAACAAAATATGATGATCCTCCATACGACACAGTAAAGGATGGTCCTCAAACATCAAAATGGATATAGTCAAGGATTCCCTCACTGGTGTGCCTTCCGGTTTTAAATTTCTCCTTATTTTATTTTCCATAAATACAGTGCTTTCATATATCTAACTTTAAAGACTTTAGACTAGGAAGTAACTTGCGATCAAATAATACCTTCAATCCTCTTTCACTCATATGGCCCAACCGTTTATGCCATAGTTGAACATAATCATTGTCATTCTCTGATACAGTTGTCGCATGATCTGAATCGGTTCTTCTTTCTAACAGAAACATGTTTCCAACCTTCTTCGCCTTCATGACCAGTTGGATTTCTTTGTAGACCTTCATAGCTCCACCTTGAACAATACTTTTATATCCTCCCGTATGTAAGACTCTCAAAGAGATTAGGTTCTTCCTTAGCTCAGGTACACGTCTCACATATGTTAGTATCTTAATGGATTCATCAATAATCTTAATTCAAATGCTACCTATTCCCACAACCTTACATTATATATCATTTCCCATATTAACAATTATGTCATCTATAGACTAGTAAGTAATAAACCAGTGTCTATGAAGACACATGTGATTTGAAGCACCAGAATCTAATAGCCATTGTTGATCATATCGTGAAACAACACTAATTGATAAAACTTCATCAGTCATACCTAAACCTCTTGTTGAACCTGTTTCAGTTGCATTTTCTTCCTTTGTCTCTTTTGGAGGGTCTTCTTTGGAGGCTTGTTGTCTCTTCCAACAATCTTTCTTCAGGTGTCAATATTTTCCACAAAATCAACACTTAAGCTTGCTCTTCTTTCCCTTCAAATTTGACCGAGAGAAATTCCTTTGAACATGTCCTCTTTCTTTAGGTCTTCCTCTGATCACCATCGCCTCAGATGTAGAGGTTTCAAAATTGGATTTCTTCCTTGTTCCCTCAGACAGTAAAGCTCTAACAATAACATAAAACTCAATACTTTTTGTTGAATTGAAACTAATAGAGGTAACAAAGTGATCCCATGACTCGGGCAAAGAACACAATAATGTAATCGCCTTATCTTCAGATTCAAATTTTACTCCCATGCTAGTCAACTAGACTAAAAGAGTATTAAAAGTATTTAAATGATCAGTTATTTTTGTACCTTCCTTCATTTGCAAACTGTACAATTGTCTTTTCAGGAATATCTTGTTCGTCGAGGATTTCGTCATATACAATCTTTCTAGTTTCGTCCACAAACTGACTGATGTGTTTTCCGAAGCAATGTTAAACAAAACATCATCGTCCAAACAAAGACGTATGGCACTCAATGCTCTTGCATCGATCTCTTCCCAGTCTTCATCTGAAATGGTCACATGTTTCTTTGACTTTCCCAAAATGTCTTCACCACACCTTGTAGCAAATCATGCATCTTGACCTTCCAGATCTCAAAATTTTTCTTGCCATTAAACTTCTCGATTTTTTGCCATTTTAGTCGTTATGTTGCTTATCAACCTCTCTTGTTTTCTATGCCAAAAACTTATTCTTAGCAACATAAAAACTCACACTCTAGAAAAGACACCAACATAGAGGTCATCATACCCTCTCAGAAGTCTGCATGCAGGATTACATCACGGTTCAACAACAACCAGTTGTCTCTATTTTATTAATTTGCTCCTTCACACCCTCGGGAAATATTCATCTACACATGGATATGCTTTTCAAAGATGCTACATGGGATCTATTCCGAGCCCACAATGAAATCTTCATCTACACATGGATATGCTTTTCAAAGATGCTACATGGGATCTATTCCGAGCCCACAATGGAAACAACTCATAAAAGAATTGAGAAAAAACTTGTCCCAGAACAAGAGAATCGACGCTCCCCATACGGTGACAGCCCAACGGTGATTTCGGAATTGAAAGAAAACGTAAGCGTATAAGAGAATCGACGCTTCCTTCATGTATCGTCCCCAGCACCGATGGAACAACGCCACTCCCACAAGGAAGAGGGAGATCGACGCTCCCATAAATCTGATAACCCAACGCTAACTTAAAACGACGGTGCTCCTTCCAGCATATAGCTACACGCTGAAGTCAAAGCAACACTCCTTCTTTCAAACAACCCTAGCGTTGATTTTGAACCGACGTTCCCTTTGCAAAGATTCTACTCCTTGATGGAGGCTTATGTAAAATAGTTCTGATACCAATTCTTAACTTTAGCCATCAAACAGAAAACCAACATGCACTGAAAAACATTACAAAACATATCAAACACATAACACGAAGATTATGTGGTTCGCCCAATTTTGGGCTACTTTCACCAAGCAGTATCGATTCTCTTATATTGTTCATAGTATGGAAAATTACAATAGGTTCACTTTACTTATCTCACTCTCAACTTTTATGGGCATACATGAATTTATAGCAAGTTACAGAAGAAACTGAGTATTAAATGTGCTCTTATCCATATTTTAACTTGATCTTATTAGTTACAATCAATTATGAATAAGAGGATCTAAAATATATCTTTGGAAGAATTCATTGTCACCAAATTCCAACAATTTTAATGTATATTTTTGCATGATTTTAACTAACAGTTAATATGTAATAAGAATAATAAACTTGTTGATATTAAATAAAAAATTAATTTAAATATTATTTATATAGATTATAGAAAAAATTCAAATCATAGATATGTTAGGCCTTTTAAATGAAATTATCACCCTTTTATGAAATAATCACCCATAAATACAATCATGTAAGATTTTCATATTTTTAAAGGGCCATAAACAAAGTAGGGTTTCTTCTCGGCCTTTGTTAAAGTGTTTAGATGAAATTATCCCCCCTTTGTCAAAACTATCAAGCTTTGACAATGTTACTCATAACAAGCTCACAATATATAAAAAATTATTTAGAATTTTAAAGGAAAATTGAATGAATTTTGAATCACAATTAAAACATTACTTATATATAAAATGTCTTTCAGTTGTTATTAAACTTTTTCACTACATTTTTTTTTCATAACAAGCTCTACAACTAATATAAAAAAAAAATTATTTAGAATTTTTAAAGGGAAAATTGAATGAATTTTGAATCACAATTAAAACATTACTTATATCTAAAATGTCTTTCAGATTGTTATTAAACTTTTCACTACTTATAGATCTAAAATGTCTTTGAAATTGTACTTAATGTAGGATTTGCTTATTAAAAAATTCACTTCTCAAATATATATATTTATCCTCTATTTTTAATTACATTAAAGTAAAACGATTTTTATTTTTCATTATGGCAAAATATTAAATGAATATTATCCTTCTAACGTTAGATTAAATGAAAAAATTACATTAAAGTAAAACGATTTTTATTTTTCATTATGGCAAAATATTAAATGAATATTATCCTTCTAACGTTAGATTAAATGAAAATTATCCTTCTAACGTTTGAATTAAAACTAAGGTTTCAAAATGGATCACCAGCAAGGTTCACATTGAACTGTAGACATCTCAAATGTACGTGCATGTATGATCTGCCATGAAAAGGAAATGTGGAAAATTGAGCGTCCCTTCATTTCCAAGTTCATATTTACTTTATAGGTAAGAGATCTTTCTGTCATAATTAGCAATGAAAGCGTGGGTTAAACGTTTACTGTTGTTTTCTTTCTTTAAATGGCCGCATCTGTTGCCACGTATTTGGTTGAAAATCTAGTGCAATTTCACCTATAAAATAAATATGAACTCAGCAGATCGTGTTGACAAAGGCAGATCATTTCAGCGTTTTAAGTGGTCAAAACAAAAGCAAAGGCAATAATTTATACTAATTAATTTATTACAATCTTCAAGCTACAATGAAAGTGTTGGAGTAATTAACATACAGTTAATTAACAATCTTCAAGCTATTGTGAGAATTTATTAGGAAGAGTTTGTTAGGTTTAATTGGTCGTAAGATTTTTTTTTCTAATTCTATTGATTTATTGATGTGTAGTTGAGATATTCTTTACAGTTGGTTTACAGTTGGTTTGTATTGTTAGAAAATTGTTATTTTTAAATCTATTATGTTGATAAAACCTAAGTAGGATAATTTTTGTGTGTACTGTTTTTCTACATTTATATCAGAGCTGGTAACTCTAGGACAAAATACAGGTACTCTACAGGTACGTACTTGTAAGCCCTTATGGGCACCCCCTCAGCCAGAAATATGAGAAAAATGTGAGCATACATTAGTTGTTTTGTGAGTTTCCTCGTGTGTGTTTGCATTTGCATGAGTAAATTTTTTTATTTTTTTAAGTACTGTAAAACTAAATTGTGTGGAAAAGAGCCATTCTACTCCGCGCTGCAGCCTCTTACCCGTGTGATCGAAAGGCTTCGGGGCTTGCGTTGTTACTGCGTCACTACATTTACAGTCATATGGCTCAACTTAAAGTGAGAATCCTGTTAAATATAATATAGCCTCAACAGGCTGACTGTACACTGCCAGCTGTACTTTCTATTCTTGATTTGCTTGAGCCTATTTAGCTCAGCTATTACCCTTTGCATAGTATCTTCTTCATGAACTTCTTCATGTACTCGTTTTGTACTCTTCTTCATAGATTCTAATATATTGTTTTCTATTTTATTATTTTCTCTCTGCATTTCTTGCTTCACAATTTATCATGGTATCAAAGCTACAGTAGTAAGCCTCTTCACACAGGCTAGAGAGAAACACGATCCTCAAAACAACGCAGAGCTTACACGGACCTTGAGAGAATTAGACACAGTCTTTTCACAAGGCTTGGAGAGTTGTCCGTCATACTCTCGAAAGATCCTCGCAGGAAAATTCCACGAGGAAGAAGACCGTCATACGCTCAAAAGATCAGCGTAAGAAGATCACGCGTCAAAGCAGAGCGTACAATGCTCGAAAGATCGAGGAAGAAGAGAGTGCAGAAGAAGAAAATTTAAAGATTCTTGTAATTTTCAAGAATCATCAAAGAATTCACGAAGAAGAGCTTCAGAAGGCAGAAACGTTCAAGATTTCACGGAATTCATTCAAATTTGTGAAAGATTGCTGCAGAAGGCAACATCGTTTAAAGCATTTTGGAAATCGCTCAAATCTGTTAAAGACTGCAGCAAACAACGCCAAGCTTTAAAGAATCCGTGTATTTCTTTCAAATCTTTGAAAGATTCATGAGTCTTTCTTCCACAGGAGCAAAGAACGCATCTCATGTGCAAAGAACAACCATTGAGGCTATAAGATTCGTCCTATGAACGGATCCAGAGCGGGAAATCCAGTTCAGAAGGGACGAAGAGAGCGCGAAAAAGATGAAAGAATTTCAGCCGTCAGATCTTGCGCAAAGGACCGACAGCCATTGGATCAGCAAGAAGGTGCACGAGGTTTAGTCCTCTGAAGCACACAGGAGAAATTTTAACTTGTGAAGTTGCGAAATGCCGAAATCATTTGGATCGTCCATCAAGAGACACGTGGAAAGATCTCGACAATTCGCTGACTCGCAAGGTGTAAAGGTCAGAAGACTGTCGTGAGAATTTGTGAATCGCGAAATCACGAGTCATTCTGGACCATTGGATCGCAAGAGATCGTGAGTTGTCGATCTTATCCCATCGCAAAATCGGGGATCGAGAGTTGGTTGAGCAAAGGAGACTGCTCTCAAAAACCCCGATACACGAAATCCCGACATAATGTATCGTGAAATATCGAAAAGATCACATCCGTCCATTTGTTCGGACACATGGCGAACATCGAATAAACTATCGGCATATCGACGACCGGGGTTTCAAGTTGACAGAAGATTTGGAGTTGCAAGTCGTGAAATCGCGAAACGACGAAGACAGTCCATCGTAAGGGGACACGTGGCAACAATCTAGGCCTTCGGGGAAAGTCCCAAAAGGAAAGCACCATCGGCATTTCGGGAATCGACTTTTCGGGAGTCAAGACACCAAGCGGTCGCACGTTTGAGTCGTGAAACCCCGAAAGCGACTGTGGTCATATCAGGAGAGGTCATGTGGACCAGAGGTATAGCCCAAGGGG
>SNQJ01S0063829.1:29418-56091 GCA_010110895.2 Picea sitchensis | reverse complement strand
ATATGTCACATACAGAAAAGGATCCAACTCCTATTTTCTATGACAATACATCAGCAATTGCTCTATCCAAAAATCATGTGTTTCATAAGAAAAGAAAACACATTGACACTCGTTTTCATTTCATACGTGAGCTAGTCAATAATGGTGATATTGCACTACAATTTTGTGGTTCTCAAGATTAGCTTGTTGATATCTTTACAAAGCGACTAGGAAAGTCAGTTTTTTATTTTCAGAGATAACACTTAGGCATAATCAGTGCTGATGATTGTAACTGTTGAGTTTAAGAGGGAGTGTTAAATATAATATAACCTCAACAGGCTGACTGTACACTGCAAGTTGTCCTGGCCAGCTATACTTTTTATTCTTGATTTGCTTGAGCCTATTTAGCTCAGCTATTTCCCTTTGCAAAGTATCTCCTTCATGAACTTCTTCATGTACTCGTTTTGTACTCTTCTTCATATATTCTAATATACTGTTTTCTATTCTATTATTTTCTCTCCGCATTTCTTGCTTCACAATTTATCAAATCCGCCCGTCACTTGTACCAATGGGGTGTGATCTGCTTGACTCGTCTCAACCATAGAGAGGAGAAATCACCATATATTTAGATGCTACTGTTAAAAAGAGGAGATTAATGACGTGTGTGATTTCACAGATAGCCATGGTGGTTTATAAGAGTCTCTTGAATCCGGGATTTTTTTAGATCATACAGTAACAGTCATTGCAACAAAGTGCTAGCTTATACTTTGATTTATTTTTAGATCGGACGGTCGATCCTACTTGAAACGATGATCTCTACATTGATTGCCAATAGATCTGTCGGTATATGGGGATCTATGCATTGTTTGTATAGAGGGATATCTGCATTCTTTGAAGGAAAGAGAGTGCAATCATATTATCTGCATTTTATTGAGGATTTCTATTAGAATGGTCGTCTGTTTTTTTTGGATATATTTATTGCAAGGAGAAATTGTGAACTCTTTGAAAAAACTTGTCTAACATGATCAAAGCACACTGCTATTAGGTTGTGACTGCAGTTTTTGTATTTGTGAAATGAAAGAGGTCATGTTGTAATATTGAATTTTGGATACATTGAGTATCTAGATTGCTCTCCTAGATCATTGATTAACAGAGTAAGCTATGTATTATAAATACTAAATTAATGGTCAAAAGCAACTGAATCTTCAATTAATTAAGTGGTAGCTTGAATGAAAGGTTGTGTGAAATCTTAAGAATATAACCAATAAAGTAAATAACTAACCAGATCAAGAAGATCAAGAAGATGGGCGGAAAAGACACTAAGCCAATTCAATTAATATGTAATTCAATAATGTATATATAATACATATTGCACAACTTTACTCCAATGGTATGACTATTAAGGTAAAATAACTAACTAAGATTAGAGTTTTCAGCATCCCCCTTAATCATAAGTTGGTTCTTGCTTGAAAAATAGTCACTTCTTGAAAACTAGTAATATTCAAAGGCTTGAGATGCTCTCTGAACTTTGAAAAAAATAGCAGGAGATGAAAGCTTCTACTAAATTGGTGGTTTCGGGATGACCAGAAACCAAATGTCTAGCAGAAGCTTATGTCTTCTTATAAATGACATGGTTTTAAGTTGACAATAATTTGAGCCGGTAGAGAATAGGTACAAATGTTGATGAAGTTCTTTGAAAATGTAACAAGCATAACTCCATGGTTTATGCTTAATTGATGGTTTCAAGATGACCACAAACTATCAAGAGCTCAAGGATAAAAAATCTGTAACAAGTAGAACTTCATGTCTTCCGCTTAATTGGTGGAAACTATCAAGAGCTCGAGGATCAAAAACTATGAATGGTTTCATGATTACCCCAAACCATATCAACAACAATATGTTCGGGAGCAAGGCTCCATACTAGGAAATAGGTTGCATACTTTATCATCTGTTCAAAGGATCTAAAACAAACTTGGAACCTGATTGAATTTTTTTTATGTTATTTCGCCTTTTCAGGGGACAAGTGGTTTAAATTCCCTTGACCACCATTCACAAGTATGGCCAAGAAGAGTTCCAACTCAAATATAAGCTAAACAATGTGTATGCTTTCACAATGGATACACAGATGAAGATCAAAACACTAATCTATCATCTCATCATTATCAACTTTATTTACTTCACTAATTTTGGTGTGAGCATACTACAAAAATTTCTTAATTGAAACAAGTTCAAAATGGGTTTTATTTTGTTTCATATGTTCTTGTTGGAGTGAGGGTTTCTTGAAATTCCACTCTTTTAGACTTTTACAATAATCCAACTTGACAATAGAAAAATTTGATCTCAACATAAGGGTGTTGGATTCAACCAAAAATGCACCCTTCTTGTTGGAGTGAGAGTTTCTTGCAATTCAACTCTTTTACAATAATCCAACCTGACAATAGAAAAAATTCATCTCAACATAATGGTGTTGGATTAAAAAAAAAATGCACCCTCTTACAATCATAATTCAATTTGAACAGTATTTAATACTTACTAAATGAGCAACAATAAGTATCACAAATTGCAAGTCATAAAATTCTGAAGAGACATAAGTCAAAAAATCAGGAGTTAAATTATTCTTTTAAGTTTTCTTTAGCTTGTTGTTGCTGAAACATATAGGGCTTTGAAACTTGAATACTGGTTGTCAATCGTTGATATTGTTATACCAAAGCCACATTCTTCGGTTTCTCTCAGAACTTCACGGTTTCTACACAGTTTCTCACGATTTTCACATCTTGTTGTGCAAAACTCCACGCGATTCTTATTTCATATTTGAGATAGCCTTTCTTGATGTTGCTCTTCTACAAGGTTTACACAACCACTGGTCTCCACAAAACTAATTGGTCACAACAAACATGCCTCTTTCACTTAGGATCCATCGTACTTCAACTCCATGGAAAAGCTACCATGGATCTTCAAATAGCCTCCCATTATTTAAATCAATTTGATTTTTACTCACATAGCCTCCCATTATTTAAATCAATTTGATTTTATTATTTAAATGAATTAATACATATATTTATGCTCCATCCAAAATATATATTCAAATTTGCATAAAGAGTTTTTAAAACTCCACCCACATTTAAAAATAAAATAATCTCGAGCACCTCCAAGGTTCGTGGCTTCTTCAAAAAAAACATCCAATAGCTACTTACTCATTTCTTTATTTTGTTGCCTTTTTACATGGTTGCAACTGTGTCAAAAACATTTTCTTTTCGAAATATATGTCTACTTCAAACAACATATACATCTCACTCAAATAAAACTTTCACACCGCCTTCTTAATCTTTAAAACAAGCGGGTTTAAAAAAAAAAAAAAAAAAAAACTTCGACTTTTTTAAAAACTATTATGAACCCAATATACCTCCTATTTTTTTTTAGCAACACAACTCTTTTGTGGTGAAAGGATCACCTTCAGACAAACAGATATCAACTTTTTCACCAATTTCTACCATTCTTTCCACAAACTATCAAGAACTCAAGGCTCAAAAACTATGAATAGTTTCAGGATTACCAAAACAATATCAACAACAATATGTTTAGGAACAAGGATGCATACTAGGAACTAGGTTGCATACTTGATCATCTGTTCACAGAATCTATTAAAACAAACTTGGAACTAGACCAAAAGCTTTTGATGTTATTCCCCCGTGTCATGTCGCAAATAACTAACAATATCAAGAAGACAAAGAAGAAGGGTGGAAAAGTCACAAAGACAATTCAATTAATATGTAAATCAATAACATATATATATACATATATATAGATATATATATTTCATACTGCACAACTATCCTCTAATGGTATGATCATTAGGGTAAGTGGGTCACAAGGAAAGGCGTCCCCTTTCCTTGACAACTAGTTGAAGCTTCTATTGTAATATTATCTTGTCAGTCTCGGAAGCAAGGCGTTCTAAAAGAATGTATGATGTTAATTTATGATATGTTTCAATGCTGATCAGTTTATATATTTGTAATAAATCCTTCACTAGTATAGTAAGCAAGGTTATGTCTAAATAAATGATTAGTCAATTTGTGTTGGTGCATTCCTACTGAAAATTTCTCTCGCTAGTCGGAATGCACAAAGAGTCACATAAAATAAAAGCAACAATTACTTTTGTAAGAGGTTGCCCTGCATTATTAAAGGGGGCGTTTTTATGTAATACATTTGACGAAGCTTTGTTGAATATCATCTCTTTCGTTTCTGTGCGCAAAATCTTTTCCTGTGTATGTGAAATTGTTGAGAGACTTGTGCACCAAAGGAACTAGTGCACCTCTCTATTCTACTACGTGCTAGAGAGGGCGTGAGAATGTTTGTTTGGAGGTCATACGCATTGAGACAATAAATGCACCCTCCTCATTCTCTTTGCGTTAATGTGTTAGATGGGAATCATTGTAGAGGAGTATGAGTTGAGGAATACTCTGCGCATATCTCCCTCTTCGTGGAACGATAATCATTGAACCAATTTTCTCTAAAAACGTGATGCGCCCTCCATAAAAGGAGATTCATCTCTTTTGAGCGTGCCCCTATGTAAGATCAATTGGTATCAAAGCCTCTTACTTGGGGACATTTCCACATACATAGAATAAGGAGAAGACCGAGTTTCATCCACCATATTCAGAAAAATAAACTTTTTTGTGTGGATATTCATGAGTACAATGTTCTAGTTCCCAATGAAGGGAATGGTTTTGTGTGGTTGACCCATAACCATTTACATTAATAAAAAATTGAAAAATCATGACTTTAGAGGCTTTGAATCTCCTTCTACAAATTTATTCATAACTTCTTCTACAAGTGATGAAATCCAATTCTGTCGAAGACCCATTTGATATACTGAAGATATATTTCCATAGGTATATGGAACTTGTTCTGAGGTGGCCCATGGAGTGAGAAACATATTGATGAAATTTAAGTGACGTGCAACCATGTTGGAAGAAAGACATGCATATCTTCAATCAATGATATCTCTGAAACCAGAAAAATAAATGAAATTATGCGAAATACCCATTTGATATATTGAAGAGATATTTCCAGCAATATGGGGAACTCGTTTTGTAGTTTCCTGAGTAGGGAGAAAAATACCTTTGAATATGGTGGTACATGCGGCCTCCTTGGCTCAAATACATGTTGAGATTCAATCAATGATATCTCTCAAACAAAGAAGCCAAATGAAATTTTGTGAAATACCCATTTGATATATTGACGAGGTATTTCCATCCATATGTAGAATTATATTTGTAGTTTCCTAATTAGGGAGACAAAGACCGTTGAAGATGGTGTTACAGGCGACCTCTTTGGGTCAAATACATGCTAAGATTCAATCGTGATATCTCTCAAACAAGGAAGCCAAATGAGATTTTGTGAGATACCCATTTGAGATATTGAAGAGATATTTTCAACGAGATATGTTAGATATTATGAAATGTTGTGGAGAGGTCGAAACACCTCTTTGAAGTTGGATGACTGTAGAGATCCATAAAGGATGCCAAGGGTTTGTAGAGAAACATGGGATATTGTATAGGTTGTGGAACCTCCATGGGAAGTAGTATTTTTAAGAATACAACCATACAAAGATATGTTTCTCGAGCAAGATAAGAAGGATAATAAATCATCACCAAAGTACTATGGCCCTTATAAGGTGTCGTAAAATATTGGTACTATGGAATACAAATTGGAGTTTCCTTATTCTTCAAGAGCACACCCAGTTTTCTATGTTTCATGCTTAAAGAAGGTTATAGGTGGAAATATCCGAGTTCAAACTATATTTCCAGAACTTTACGAGGAAGGAAAATTCATATTGGAGCCTGAAGTTGTCACTGACACAAGAATTCCCCAGTTAAGGAATAGATCCATTTCAGAGTATCATATTAAGTGGAGGAAACTACCTGTTGAAGATTATACATGGGAAGATCAGTCTTTTAAACTTGCGCACCTAGAATTACTCAAGCATTGTGGAAAACAATTTTCTGAAGGGGAGGGGCATGTTAAGACCTAAATAGTGGCACATTACCCATTAATTGGGGCATATTACATTAGTATTGTTATTTTATTTATGTCATCTTGGGTCCATTAGTTGTAATTGTATCGCCTAGTCTCCTATATATACCAATGAGACCATTTCATTTGGAATCATCTTGTATTTGTAAATTTATGTGGTGTATAAGTATGTTTCCCCCTCGAAGAGGCTTATTATCTGAAATTATCTCTTTTTCAAGGCATTGAGTAATTATTCTGAGGTCTTATGCTATTTTGATATTTGGTTCTTAACACCTTCTGTCCAGTAGAAAATGGTCAACAAGATTGAAGCAAAGAACAAGGATTCCATATACACATAATATTCTCATGTATCCATACTGGTTAAAAATGTCCAACCCTTCTAGCCACAGGTTCATGAAAACCTTCAACAAGCTATGTAGTGCAACTTCTCTAGCAAGGCAGACAATTCATCAAGATGTAGATTCATGAAATGCTTGTCCCTCTCCCCTAGACACTCAATGCAATGGAGAACATTTCTTCCTAAGGAGAGAGGATTGATACATGTGGATATTGGTGGCCATGCACATATTCCAACTAGCTCAAAACAATCTTCTAGCAATTTACTATTTTTGGTAGTTTTTCGGTTCTTAAACTTATTGGGCCATTTTTAGGGTCTAAATGATTTTTTGGGGTGATTGAGGACCTCAACGATACATAACGTCTTTGATTGATCCCACAAAAGGAATATCCTCAATGATACCTTTATAATGAGCTATCATTCTCCCCAAATTAAGATCGTATGACAAATTTACACCCCCAAGAAGTTAATACACCAAACTACCCAAAATGGGGTCCCCAAAACTGTTGCCTTTTCATCTTCTGAGGTTAGGGTTTTGGATTTTCTTTATGTTAAAAAATCCTTGGAGCCTCATTGTAACAATCATATTCTTGCGAATGTGAGTATCCTTCACATATCTTCTCAGAGATAAGATGCCACCATTCTAGCGAGTCTTTCACTCTGTATTTCTACATTTTTGTACATTTTGCTCATTAATAGAAATTGTCTATTAATATATATATGTGTTTATGGTTTCATCTTTGAGATATATTTCTGTTATATTATTGGATATCTGAGATATCTCTGTACATTTATTTATTATATCTCCTCTCTCATTTCGTGCTGAAAATAATCTAGATTAGTGGTATCAGAGCAGGTTTCTCTTGATCGTTTTTCTGTGCATGTCCCCAACAAGGTTCAAGTATAGCAAGTTGGGTCTCAAGCTTATCTTTCTTTAGGAAAATTTCTCTTGCACACCCAAGAAACCCTCTATTATCACATGGAATTGATTGGGTCCACTCATCCTTTAGGTTTTTTATTTTTATCATTAGTGTTGTTTAAATTTTTAATTGTGTCCTCTTCCTTATAGTCATTTTGGGTTTTAGCAAAAATAAAATTAGTCTTCATATTGGCCTATTACCCTTGGGTTATATCTTCATATTTATGATAATATTAGACAAGCCATTACCTTTATCATCCTTATTCCACCACCAACCTGACATGTCATCACTTCCAGGATGTACTAAAACCCCTCCACTTTGTCCCTTTACTCGTTAGAGAGTCAAATCCTGTTCTTTTTGTACATTTCCATCTCATCAGACAATTCACAGTGCATTCCCTAGTACGTTATGCTTTCATCACCATAATTTCACTCATGAGCCTTCTCAACCGATCTCGTTAATTTCAACACTTATTTTCTTTAAAAAAAATAGCATGGGATTTCACCATTAAAGGTTTTTAACTGTTTTTCCAACTTTTCAAAATTTCTTCTAGCTGGGCGCTGCTAACACTGGTGCTTTCAGAAATACGCTACGGAAATTGCTACGAATTGGATGGCGAAAGGGATTTGGAGGTTAGACCATTTGAATACGGATTTTTTGAGGCTCAAGAATATCAGTTTTCAAGTCTCAACCTCTAGGTACTCCATGAACATTTTTATCTCTGTTGAAGGATAGTAAAGGCTGTGTTTATCATTTATTGTCCTAGGTGCGACGAACTGGTGATCCACACTACGAACTATCCTACTTACACCTGTTATCATGATTCTTAGCCAATTGCAGATCTCTCAACCTATTTTTACCAAACATGAAACAAACCTTATTGTTAGACCACCTTGGCTATCGCATATTTGGTGTTTCTTGATTATGCTATGAATTTTGTTGTGAATCCCTTGTTTTGGCGCTGCAAACTTTGTGTAGTGACCTGGCACTGTTAATCATTTGTCTCGAACCTTTTACCAATTAGTCTTCATCAAGATCTCCATTTTTAGATTCATTTCTATCTTTTTTAAATTGAAATTGAAAAGAATTTTTCTGAAAAAGTTATGATGAATTTTGCAAGATAATAGTGAGGTTTTGGACATAATAGTTTTTCACCAAGATGTCTCCTTGTATATTCATTCTTTCCTGTGTAGTCTTCATTCATCTCCTTGACTATCAATTGTCCTTTCTTAATCCTGGAGGTCAAATATTACGAATAACACTAAAACATTAGACAAAACCAGCTTTTGAAAGAGATCATCCATCCAAACCCTAAGTTCTCTGTTTTTCTGTTTTTCCTCTTGCATCACTCAAATTGGTGGTTAAGTTTTCTCCCTATGAAATCAATGGATACTCCACACCAGAATAAGGCTCACAAGGGAGGGGCATTGTGAGGACTAAACCCTATGGCATGTATTTGTTTGTTGTTGAACCCATGATCAGGGAGGTCTTCCAAAGAGTGGGATGTTTTGATTTCTATCAGAAGATGTAGAGGGGGCACCCTGAGGTGGCTAGATAATTTGCTTTGAATTTTGATGGAACCAAAACTAATTTGGGGACACTTGAACTTGAGGTATCTAAAGAAACCATAGTAGAAACTAATGAGATAACAAATACTATTGAACGGTGATTTAAGGCCATGAACCTAAATAAAACCTTCTCTAAAGAATTCCTTAAACCAGAATGTCAGGGAGATAATATATCAAAGGGAGTGCTCAGGAGCCACATGATTGAAGTATTTGATAAGATTCTAAGGGTAATCCAAATATATTTCACCTATGAGGGAAGATTCAATATGATTTATCAATACCGCATTAGACTTTTGATGCACTTCGCAGGCAAAGACTTCATGAATCTCCTTTTATATTTGTTTAGAAGCATTGAGAAAATGGCTGATAGAGTCCAAGCTAAGTCAAAGGAAGTTGACACCAGTGTTTTTCACTAAGGTCTTATTAATATTCTTGTGATGGAGAAGTTAAAGAAGAAAAACATTGATTGGGAGTAGTTCATTACCTTTGCACACTTTCAATTGAATGTTGCTCCTACTCCACAATCCAAGATGAAAATCCCTCTTCAAGTTGATAACACTGTACATACATGTAATATCCCAAAAAAGATTAATTATTAAAGTCTGTATGCACTTAGGAATAAATTTGCCTTTTTGGCAAATTCGTATTTGAAAACTTATTTCCATTTATGGCAAATCCAAATTTGAAATTTGATTATTTGTAATTAATTATTTGTGACTATTGGGCAAATATTTCATATTCCCAACCAACTCTTTCACTATGAAACATGTAAAAGACAAATATTTTTATATATTAAATGCTGAAGGAAAAATGGAACAACCAAGTTGAAAATAGTTTACCATGATTCCATGAGTGAAGAACAGACTTGAGTTACCTAAGGGATGAATTTTACAAGTGGAAAATGAGGAATTTGACCACTAGCATCCCCTGAAAATCAGGGATTTGTAAAGCTTCAAAAATTCCCAAGGACGGAAAAATACCTAGGCACAAGATGCTCATGATATACAACATATGGGAGGAGGCAGGACGTTGCTTAGTATGTTGGAGAGAGGATATCACTTGTTGTTATGAACATTGTTTGGAGTGTGAGGAAAGGGGATTTTCTGATCTGAAAGGAGGATTGTAGCAAAAGAGGATCATTGGAATTCACCCTCATGTACTCATGGCCAAGCTTGGGGTTGAAGGGAGAAAGTAGTTTGGTTGTTTTGTTCTATGGTTGGGTGTATCTTGGTTGTTCCATTTGTGTTCCAGCATCTTATTCAGATATGTACGTCCACTTTTTTTCTTGTTGAATGTTTTGTTAATTATTAGCTGATAGAATGAAAGGGTTATAGGATAATTATCTTACAGGTTGATTATATTCACTGAGTAAAGATAAAATTATATTCAGAGTTTTAATTGCTACTTAAGCTAAGTTATATCTGAATAGAATTCACAGTAATACCATGGTTTTGATGTTGGATTGAAAATGTATGTATATGTTTAACTAGGTATCAAGAAATGTTAGAACTATTGCTTGTGTACTCGAAATTTATAGTTGAATACGTGGTTCAATAGAGGATAACTATGTGTATTTCCATGTATCAATATAGATATATTTATATACATAAATATACATGCAAAATAACATATCAATCTTTGTACAGATACCATAAAACAAAGAATAAAGCAAATAACAGTCCTCCCTTTTGAAAATAAATTACATTATATATATATATATATATATATATGGAAAGAGATTACAGTCTATATATATATATATATATATAGTCCATAGACAAATGGATATTTAATAGTTTACATAATACATGATACCACTGGAGATTAGAACTATTGCTTATGTACTTGAAATTTATAGTCGAATACGTGGTTCAATAGAGGATAACTATGTGTATTTCCATGTATCAATATAGATATATTTATATATATAAATATACATGCAAAATAACATATCAATCTTTGTACAGTTACCATAGAACAAAGAATAAAGCAAATAACAGTCCTCCCTTTTGAAAATAAATTACCTCTTATATATATATGTGGAAAGAGATTACAGTCTATATATATAGTCCATAGACAAATGGATATTTAATAGTTTACATAATACATGATACCACTGTCGTTGTAAACTTTAGAATCATATTCAAATGGAGTCCTTTTACAACTGTGTATTCCATTAAGAATTAAATTACAAATAATCAGTTTATACATGAAAACCCTGATTCCAATTTATCATGGTTGAATACCCTAGGGTAAGGACCTTGTAATATTAACAAAGAGAACCTGAAGAGTTTTAATTTTAATGTCGAGATTTGTAACTCGAATACCTTTTGAATAAGGCCCTTTCCTTTGTTTGTTTCCTTCGAAATGTTTAACCCTGTAAGGGGAAAATCGACAAATTTTAGTAAACTCTGTTAAAATAATCAAAATGAAATTAAACAGTAAAGATTTAGAAAGTGGATAATACTTAGCTTATAGATGGAATGAATGCAATCCTCCACTGGCATTGAAGAGACGACCTGTGCACAGTCTGAAGGGGAGGAGCGGACCCAAAAATGGTTGATGGGTACCCTCGCAAGGAAAATAGGGCCCCAACATTAGTTTTGTAACCGAAAGGAATCTAACTAAATGCTCCATAATGTTAACAAGTAATTAAACAATGCTAAAATATTTAGTATTTTTCATAACCAGAATAATAAATTTCACACAGTATAGTCATATGTCCCACAAAGGCATAAAATTTCGAATTCGAGACTACACACAAAGTTGTGAGACTTTGCTCCCATAAATGTTAAAACTTATGAGTTGTTGATTAAAAAATCAGACAAGTTTACACACGAATTTCAAGCACACATGACTTAAGGTGAATATTATATAAGTTACTAGAGGTATAAACTCAAATGGAATTTAATTATATACACAGAGAACAGTCTCACAACCTTAACAAATTTCTGTATAAATATGTGAAACATGAATAGCAAATTATTACAGGCTAGTTACTAAATGTGTACATTTAGGTAAGAAACCTCACTACATACACAAGATACATTTTGACGAATATACACCGTGTATTTTTGAAGACGAATTAAATCACAGTAAGTCTCGGGATGTGTACTCTCACGTTTAAGAGCCAATAGTTCATAAATTCAGACAGAGATGCAGAATTATGTTTACCTACGAAGTTTCCATTTTAAAACTCAAAAGAAAACAGAATTGTAAATATCAACATAGCAAGTAAAATACGCAATAAAGACATAATGAAATCACTTTCTTACCACAGAAGACGGTCTTGCAACTAGAAAGATCTAGACAGGGTATGGAGGGTATCTCATTATACTATTTATATAACACGAAAGAAGTCTAGATTCACTATTTAGAATACAAATTTAAGAACAGAGACTTAGGACCAAAAAGAAATACATAAGCGTTAAGGTGGTATAAAGTTATAGTGAAATCTACTATTAGAGAGGACCTGCATGAAACTCTGATACTGATGTCGATTATTGACTTTTAAGTGAATAAGTAAGCTAATTGGGCCTTATTCTCCCTACGCTCAGAATGTAGGAGATGGAACACAGTAGAGGGTCTTCACCTTACCCATGGTAAATGTATCCATGATTACATATAGATAGATAACAAAAAATGGAAAACGAAACATACTGAATCTTTCAATCCCTCAAAGAGTCAACCCAGTAATTTAACCTCTAGCGATTTTGCACATAGATCAATCACACAGTAGGAGAAGCTGATGATACAACAATCTTGACTCTATTTTAGAAAACTAACTCATGTGTTGTTGGGTGTTCTTGTTCCCTTTGGGATGCTAATACAGTCTAGGACTTTCTACAAGTTTTTGTAGAGGTGAAAATACCTATCGCAGGGTATGAAGACTTTGGGACCTAGAACAGAGAAACAAAATGGATCTACGACGAAACCTTAAGCATTGAGAGGGTACCCAACAAACCGATAATGATATAACTCAGATATGAGAACATCAAAACCAACAGAGCCAAGAGGAAATAGATTTTGACTAGCACATATTACGATATTCAAGAGTCACAGGGTTAAAAAATAAAATAACCGAGAGTCTGCTTACCTTGCATAGGGTAGTATTTGACTGGTATACGCCTCTTGTTCTTTCTGCCTAGTCCGAGCCCACTCCAAGATATTGTCCATACTTATCGAGTTGAACATTGCAAGTTTATCACTTAAGCATTTTCCCAAAAGACACAGAACCAAAGGAGAAAACAAAGCAATAGCCACCTAGAAACCCTTCGCTGAGCAGAGTAATAGTGGTAGTTACGAAAAATGTACCTTTCTATGTGAATAGAGTGAGGTGGAAGGGATACGTTTGACATGGTGGTTGAGCGATATCTCAGGGAGGTATGTTTACAGAATACCATAATGTTTTAAGCAAGGTTTTTAATTAACAACTGTCACACCTTTCAGTAGACCTCTTATGAATTTATGGCGGGGTGTAATGCCAGTCAGTTAGGGTTAGAGTTGTGCTTTTTAGTCACGTCCTTCTCTTCTGGTTAAGGATTTTCTCTTATAGTTATGATTCGTTAACACATGTGCCTGGATAATGACTATTATTATGGGGAGACTTCTAACAACAACAAACGAAACCTCTATTGCCAACCATGTCATAATAACAAATCTGAGTATTAGCACATGTACTTACGAGAGTTATGTTAGCAATAATTATGCAATAATGGAGTCATTCCATATGTGACTTGTATGCTAAATGATACACATATACTAGGGATCATATATATATATATATATATAATCCTTGTAGTATGTATTGTAGTATACTAGTATGAGTATGATGGAATTACTAAAGTGGGGTTGAAATATTTTATGTACTAAACTATTTCTTTTCCTATATCTGTGAATAGGAATGTTGTCAACTATGAGACTTGGTTGTTTGTGCATAGTGAATAGGTGTACTTGTATATTAATGGATAGACAATTTAGGTTGATGGGTGGACTATGAGATAGTCAATAAATTTGTAATAGTTACGCGAGATGTCTGATATATTTGATGATGTAATTCCAAGGATAAATTTATTCTATACAACATTGCACTTATGTCAAGAATAACTAAAGAAATGGAAAAACTACTCTACATATATAACTAAAGAGTGTTTTGAAACAAATATTGAAGGTGAAAGGAGATTTAATGTCCCTAATAAAAAAAAAAATATTTGGAAAATTTCGGGTACATTACATATGGTATCAAAGTTTAATGTTACAACACTTGGACCTCAAAGAAGGGCCAAAATTGTTCTTAGTACATTTTATCCTATTTAAAGAAAAACTAACAAAAATGATTATTGTTACAAACATAAAATTTTGTACTATTGTGATAATGGCAGCACAAAAGGAAAATGAGATCATACTTGAGGAGAATCTTGATAAAGGACCTTCTAAAGAGCCTCGGAAGAAAAATGAAGGAAGTTCAGCCACCCAAGTTCTGGAAACAATGAGGAACCTTATCGTGGAACTGCAAGTTTTCAAGGAAGATAATGAGAAACTGAAAAAGGTAGACGAAGACCAGCGGGAAATAAACGAAGTATTGTTGCGCAACATAGTAACAAAGAATATCCCAAAAGACAATGCCAAGGAAGAAGAGGTCAGCAAAAGAGCCTCCAAATATTTTGGTCCTGAAGCAGAAAACGAGAATAGTTCTTCCGACGACAAGCCAACAACAAAAATTAAAATAGCCATAGCAAGGAAAAGGAAACAAGTGGACCACCTCAAGGGTGATTTCAAGAATCTCAAACTGTCCACCTTTGATGGAGAATCCAGGACAAGGGAGGAGGCTCAAGAATGGTTACTGGATATAAAAAAAATACTTTCAGATTCATAATTATTCGAGTAACATGAAGGCCATAATGGCCATTTATAACCTGAAAGGAAAGGCGAGTATCTGGTGGTAGGACATGAAGTTGGCCAAGGGTTTAAAGGAGAAACATATGGAATGTTCAGATTTCAGGAAATACTTCAAAAAATATTATTTATCAGAAAGTTACTATGAAATAAAGACCAAAGAGTTTTACGAGCTAAGACTCAGACAAATGACCATGAACAACCTGATAAACAAATATCTTGAATTATTAAGATTTGTGCCCTACATTAGGGAATATTTGTGCCTACCACAGTCCTATAAGGACAAAATTGAATTCGAAAATCCCAAGACCTTAAGCGAAGTTTTTAGAAAGGCCCAAATGTGCTACGATTAGTACAAAGAATGGTCTGAAATTCCCAAGTCTTAGAAAGATAAGAAACATGACATAATGAATCAACGAAAGAAAGGCTTCCAACCAGCCCCTTTTCGGAATGTGGCAAAGAATTTCCAAAGGAAATATTTTCATGTTCCAATACCTAGAACACCCAAGGGGGAGGTAGACCCGTTAATCTAGGAACCAATAAATTTGGGGATAGCCCCAGAGAACCGTTAAAATGTTGGGAGTGTGGAGAACCTAATTTAAGGAGGAATTGTCCACGTTTAACTTCAACAACAAGGACCATAGTTCATAACCTACAAGAGGCCTCTACAGTAGGAGATGTGGGCAGAAGTGTACACAGAATTAATACAACTGTGGATGGTTGACAAGTTGATCATCAATCCACTATAGTGGAGGTTGAAGGTAAAGTTAATAATAATTGTATTTCTATTTTAATTGACCCAAGAGCTACTCTGAGTTATGTTACTCCTGGTGTAGTTGATTCAAACAAGATTAAGAAAGTGAAGCATACTAAATCTTGGTTAGTACAGCTAGCAATAGGGACAAAAAGAAAAGTCACAGATTTCATTTCTGATTGTGAACTCAGTTTAGATGGCCAAAATACAAAGTTAAATTTGAATATATTACCATTGGGGTCGTACGATATGATCATTGGAATGGACTGGTTAGAGAAACATAAAGTAGTCTTGGATTGTTACGAAAAATCACTCACTTACAGAGACAAAAACAACACAGTTAGGAAAATAGAAGGCATAAAAAAACCAGTCTCAGTTAGGCAGATTTCAGCCATGCAGTTTAAGAAATGCATGAATAAAGCTTGTCAGATTTATGTTATTCAAGTGAAAAATCTGTTAGGAAAGGAAGATAAACCCATCCTATAACACTTTATCGTCTTACATGAATTTAGAGATTTATTTGTGGACAAAATACCAAAAATGTCTCCAAGAAGAGAGATATATTTCTCTATTGATCTATTGCCTGGATCAACCCTGATATCTAAGGCACCCTATAGGATGAGTTTACCCAAATTGTCAGATCTGAAAATACAACTACAAGAACTGATGGACAAGGAATACATCAGACCAAGTGTCCTTTCTGTTAAAAAGAAAGATGAGAGTCTAAGATTATGTATTGATTATCGATAGTTAAACAAAATGATTGTTAAGAACAAGTATACCCTACCCAGAATTAACGATCTGTTTGAGCAAGTGGGAGGGGAAAAGACTTTTTCTAAGTTAGATTTAATATATAGTTATAACTAGGTCAGAATAAAGGATGAATATATAAGTAAAACAATGTTTATAATGAGATATGGACATTATGAGTTTGATGTTATACTGTTTGGTCTCACTAATGCACCAACAACATTTATGTGTTTAATGAATAACATATTCAAATAATATTTGGATAAGTTTGCTTTGGTATTTATTGACGACATTCTAGTGTATTTGAAAATGGATGAACACGAAGAACATCTAAAGATAGTATTGCAGACCCTAAGAAAACACAAGTTGTATGCAAAATTTGACAAATGTGACTTCTACCAAAAGAGAATACAATACCTAGGACATGTAATATCTGAAGAAGTTATTGCATTTGACCCAAAGAGGATAAGATCCATCACGGAATGGCATATCCCTAAGGATGTGGCGGACATCCAGTCATTCATGGGAATTACCAGTTACTACCATAGATTTATCGAGGGATTCTCTAAGATTTCATACCCAATCACATCCCTACAGAAAAAGGGGACAAAGTTTACTTGGTTGCAGAAATTCTAGGACAATTTTAATAAGTTAAAGGAATTGTTAACTACTGCACCTATTTTAAAGGTAACAGACCCTGATAAAGACTTTACAGTTTGCATGGATGCAAGCAAAGAAGGCTTTGGAGGTGTCCTAACTCAACAAGGAAACATTATTTGTTATGAGTCACAAAAGCTAAAATAACATGAATGAAACTATGTCACACACGACCTGGAATTAGCAGTTGTAATTCATGCATTAAAAATGTGGCAACACTATATAATGGGCATAAAATTTCTATTATTAACCGATAACAGTGGTGTGAAATTCTTATTCAGTCAACCAGATCTTAATGCAAGGCAAGCAAGGTGGTTGGCCTTCTTGAGTGAATTCGATTTTGAAGTAAGACACATGAAGGGTAAGGAAAACAAAGTGGTAGATGCCTTAAGTAGAATAACTCATGGGTTTTTTGAGATAAGTATTAGCAAGGAAGAAAGTGACATTAAGAAAAGGATAAAATCTGCAAATGGTAATGACGAAAACTACATCAAAACTGTGGCAGATTTGCAAAGTAATGCATAAAATTTGGAGAGAACAGATCTGAGTTTGGATAGAAATGGATTGTTAAGATTTAAAAACAATATGTACATACCAAATTCTACTGAATTAAAGCTAACAATTTTGGGTGAAGTGCACAAGAAGCCATATTTTGGTCATCTGGTATACTAGAAAATGGTAACAACATTGAGGAAGTTGTTTTATTGGCCTAACATGAAAGGTGGGACAAATGGATACTTATCTAAGTGTTTAGATTGTCAATAGGTGGACGTTGAACATCAACATCCATCCAGCCTATTACAACCTCTACCTATACCAGAGTGGAAGTGGGAAACTATCTCACTGGACTTTATCACAGGTTTGACTAAAACTCAAAAGAATAATGATTTGCTTATGGTAGTAATTGATAAACTTAGCAAGTATGCACATTTTATTCCTGTGAAATCTACTTATAATTCTATTAACATTGCTGAAATATTTATGAAGGAAATACTTAGATTGTATGGTATTCATAAAATGGTGATTTCGGATAGAGATGTCAAATTTACATCAACGTTTTGGAAAGAATTGTTTGCAGGGTTGAATACTAACTTGAATTTCAGCACAAGCCACCATCCACAAACGGATGGGAAAATTGAACGAATGAACCAGACTGTGGAAGATATTTTACGAATGTACGTAAGGACGAAACCAACTAAGTGGGAGGAATACCTACACTTAGTGGAATTTGCTTACAATAATGTCTATTAGACATCACCTAAAATGAGTCCCTTCGAAGTAAGGTATGACATAAAATGTACAATTCCAATTAGCTAGGATGACCCAGTTGACAGACTCATGATGGGACCAGAAATGCTCTAGGAAATGGAGAAACCGGTAAGAAAGGTACAACAGAATTTAAAAGAGGCACAGGATAGACATAAAATCTACGCAGATTGTAAAAGAAGACACCAAGAATTTCAAGTTGGATACCACGTGTATTTAATAGTCAAAGAAAGAAGAAGTTCATTAAATCTAGGAAACAGTTCAAAGTCGATGCACATGTTTTGTGGCCCCTTCAAGATCTTAGCTCGAATTGGACTCGTGGCATATCAACTTGCACTCCCTGCAAATTTAAAAGTTCATAATGTATTTCATGTTTCTTTGTTGAAAACTTATATTCATGATCCTACTCACATCATTTATTGGAACATGGTGTAGGTGGAACCAGAAGGCAAGTTCTAAGAGGAACCTTTGCATATTCTGGACAAGAAAGAAACAATACTACAGAACAGAGCCATCGCCCAGGTAAAAGTGCAATGGAAGCACTTGGGAATTGGAGGAAGATTTGCAGAAATCTTACCCAACCCTATTTCGAGAGAGGAATGAACACTGAGGATGGTGTTGTACTAAAGGGGGAGAGGATGCAATATCCCCAAAAATAATTAATTATTAAAGTCTGTATGCACTTAGGAATAAATTTTCGTTCTTGGAAAATTCGTATTTGGAAAATTATTGTCATTTATGGAAAATCCGAATTTGAAATTTGATTATTTGTAATTAATTATTTGTGATTGTTGGGCAAAGATTTTATTTTCCCAACCAACTCTTTGACTATGAAACATGTAAAAGACAATTCTTTTTATATATTAATTGTTGAAGGAAGAATGGAATAGGCAGGTTGAAAACAACTGACCATGAGTCCATTATTGGAGAACATACTTGAGTTACCTCAGGGCTGAATTTTATAAGTGGAAAATGATGAATTTGACCATTAGCAGAACCTGAAAATCAAGGATTTGTAAAGCTGTGAAAATTCCTGAGAGAAAAAGACCTAGGAAGAAGTTGCTCATGATATACAACATATGGGAGGAGGCAGGACGTTTCTTAGTATGTTGGAGAGAGGATATCACTTGTTGTTATGAACACTGTTTGCAGTGTGAGGCAAGGGGATTTCTGATATGGAAGGAGGACTGTAGCAAAAGAGGATCATTGGAATTCTCCCTCATGGCCTCATGGTTAGGCTAGGGGGTGAGCAAAGCAAGTAGTTTGGTTGTTCTGTTCTACTATTCGGTGGAACTTGGTTGTTCCATTTGTGTTCTAGCATCTTATTCAAATATGTACATCTACTTGTTTTCTTGTGGAATGTTTTGTTAATTATTAGTTGATAGAATGAAAGGGTTATAGGATAATTATCTTAGAGGTTGATTATATTCACTGATCAAGGATAAAAAACTATTGTGAGTTTTAATTCCTACTAAAGCTGAGTTATAGCTATATAGAATTGACAATAATATCATGGTTTTGAGCTTGGATTGGAAATATATGTATATGTTTGACTAGGTATCAAGAAATGTTAGAACTGTTGCTTGTGTACTGAAAATTTACAGGTGAATACATACTTCAATAGAGGATAATTGTGTGTATTTCCATGTATCAATATAGATATATTTATATACATAAATATACATTCATAATACCATATCAGTCTTTGTACATATACCATAGAACAAAGAATAAAAAAAATTAGTAATCCTCCCTTTTGAAAAGAAATTACATTTTATATATATAGGGAAAGAGATTACACTCTTTATATATATGGTCCATAGACAAATGGAGATTTAATAGTTTACACAATACATGATACCATGGCCGTTGTAAACTGTAGAATCATATTCAAATGGAGTCCTTTTACAACTGTGTATCCATTAAGAAGTAAATTACAAATAATCATTTTATACATGAAAACCCTGATTCCAATTTATCACGGTTGAATACACTAGGGTAAGGACCCCATAATATTAACAAACAGAACCTGGAGAGTTTTAATTTTAACATTGATATTTGGAACTTGAATACCTTTCGAGTAAGGATCTTTCCTTTGTTCATTTCCTTCGAAATGTTTAACCCTACAAAGGGAAAACCAACGGATTTTAGTAAATTGTGCTAAAATAATCAAAACGAAATTAAACAGTAAAGATTTAGCAAGTGGATCATACTTATCTTATAGATGGCATGAATGCGATCCTCCACCGACGTAGAAGAGATGACATGTCCACATTCCAAAGGGGAGGAGTGGACACAGAAATGGTTGATGGGTACCCTCGCAAGGAAAACAGGGCCCCATCTTTAGTTTTGTAACCGAAAGGAATCTAATTGAATGCTCTATAATGTTAACAAGTAATTAAAAAGTGTTAAAATATTTAGTATTTTTCATAACCAAAATAATAAATTTCAGACATTATAGTCATATGTCCCACAGAAGCATAAAATTCCCAATTCAGGACTACAAACAAAGTTGCAGGACTTTGCTCCCATAAATGTTAAAACTTACGAGTTGTTGATTAAAAATCCAGAAAAGTTTACACACGGATTTCAAGCACACGAGACTTAAGGAGAATATTATATAAGTTACTAGAGGTATAAACTTAGATGGAATTTAATTATGTACAAAGAGAAAAGTCTCACAAACATAACAAAGTTTTGTATAAATATGTGAAACATGAATAGGAAAGTATTACATGTCAGTGACTAAATGCATACATTTAGGTAAGAAACCTCATTGCATACAGATGGGACATGTTTATGAATATACATCTTGTATTTTTGAAAACAAATTAAATCACAGTAAGTCCAGGGATGTGTACTCTCAGGTTTAAGAGCCGATAGTTCGAAAATTCAAACAAAGATGCAGAACTTTGTTTACCTATGAAGTTGCCATTTTAAAAGTCAAAAGAAAACAAAATCGTAAATATCAACATAGCAAGTAAAATGCACAATACAGACATAATGAAATCACTTTGTTACTGGAGAATACGGTCTTGCAAATAGAAAGATCTAGACAGGGTATGGAGGGTATCTCAATATATTATTTTTCTCACGTGAAAGAAGTCTAGATTCATTATTTAGAATACAGATTTAAGAACAAAGATGTAGGACAAAAACAAATTACATAAGTGTTTAGGCGGTATAAAGTTATAGGGAAATATGATATTACAGATGAGTTGCATGAAACTATGATACCAATGCGGAGTATTGACATTTAAATGAAAAAGTAATCTAATTGGACCTTATTCGCCCTGTGCTCAGAATGTAGGAGACGGAACACAGTAGAGGGTCATCACCTTACCCATGGTAAACATATCAATGATTACATACAGTCAGATAACGAAAAATGGACAAGGAAACATACAGAATCTTTAAATCCCTGAAAGACTCAACCCAGGAATTTAAGCTCTATCGAGTTTTCATAGAGATCAATCACACAGTACAAGAAACTAAAGATACAACAAGCTTGACTCTATTTTAGAAAAACAACTCATGCGTTGTTGGGAATTCGTGTTCCCTTTGGGATGCTAATACAGTCCAGGACTTTCTACGAGGTTTCATAGAGGTGAAAATACCTATCGCAGGGTATAAAGACTTTGGAACCTAGCACAGAGAAATAAATTGAATCTACGACAAAACCCTAAGCATAGAAAGGGTGCCCAACAAACCCATAATGCTCCAACTCGGATCCAAGAACGTCAAAACCAACAGAGCCAACAGGAAATAGATATTGACTAGCATGTATTACGATATTCAAGAGTAACAGGGTTCAAAAATAAAACAACCGAGAGTCTGCTTACCTTGTGTAGGGTAGTATCCAACCGGTATATTCCTTCTATTCTTTCTGCCTAGGCCGAGCCCACTCCAAGATACTAGCCATACTTACTAAGTTTAACATTGCAGGGTTAGCACTGAAGCGTTTTTGCAAAAGACACCGAACCAAAGGAGAAAACGAAGCAATAGCCACCTAGAAACACTTCGTTGAGCAGAGTAAGAGTGGCAGTTATGAAAATGTACCTTTCCATGTGAACTGAGTGAGGTGCCAGGGATACGTTGGGCACGGTGGTTGAGCGATAGCTCAATGAGGTAGGTTTACAGAACACAATAAATGTTTGAAGTAAGGTTTTTATGTAACGACTGTCATACCTTTCAACAAACATCTTATCAATTTATGGCGGGGTGTAATGCGAGTCAGTTAGGGTTACATCTATTCTTTTTAGTCATGTCCTTCTCTTTTGGTTAAGGAATTGATCTTATAGTTTCGATTTGTTAACACATGTGTCGGGATAATGACTGCTATCATGGGGAGGCTTCTAACGATAACAAATGAAACCTCTATTTCCAAGCATGTAATAATAACAACTATGAGTATTAGCACATGTACTTACAGGAGTTATGTTAGCAATAATTATGTAATAATGGATTCAGTCCATATGCGACTTGTATGCTAAATGATACACTTATACTAGGGATCGTTTATATATATATAATTCTTGTAGTATGTATTGTAGTATACTAGTACAAGTATGATGGAATTATTAAAGTGGGGTTGAAATAGTTTAGGTACTAAAATATTTCTTTTCCTATATCCATGAATAGGAATGTTGTCAACTATGAGACTTACTTATTTGTGCATAGTGAATAGGTGCACTTGTATATTAATGGATTAACAATTTTGGTTGATGGGTGGACTATGATATAGTTAATAAGTTCGTAATAGTTATGCAAGATGTATGATATATTTCATGATGTAATTCCAATGATAAAGTTATTCTATATAACATTGCACTTATGCCAAGAAAAGTTAAGTGTAAGCTTTTTCAAGATACAATAGAAATGGAAGAACTACTCTTCATATATAACTAAAAAATGTTTTGAAACAAATATTGAAGGGGAAAGGAGATTTAATTTCCCTAATAAAAAAAATATTTATTTGGCAAATTTGGGGTACATTACAATACAGAGACAAGTAAGAAGAGTAAGAGCAAAGGCATTGTTAAAAATGATGAGGCTCCGAAGGAACAAGAAGAAGAAGGAGGATCTCATTACTCTCCACAAAGGGAGGTTTCACCCAAACCAACTCCAGAGACAAAAAAAAATCCATCAACTAGAGCCACAAGAACAAAGGGAAGGAGGTTACTTTTCCCCTCACCATCTGTTGTAGATGAAGCTACAGCTAGGAGGCCTTTCACCAAGTCATTAGCAAAGAAGGAAAGTATTGAAAAGGAGGACATAGTGAGAGCTCCCATCAAGAGAAAAGGTAAAGGTAAAGTTGAATTTGTTGAAAAGAATATTGAGGTTATAGACATAACCACTCCTCCATAAAACCATACCTTCAAAAGGCTAAACAAACATCTTAAGGAGGCTAGAGATGAAACTGCTAATTTGAAAAGAGAAGGTTTGGTTGAAAGTAAAAAGTTGAGTGACCTTATGGATATGTATCTGGAAACTATTGATGAGGCCAGGTTTGTAGCAAAGAGAATTTTGCCCCTCCATACGTAGCTTAAGAATTTATATAGACAAAACAAGGATTTACAAGCTCAGATCAAAAGACTTAAAATGGAGTTGTATCCTTTTAAGGAAGAACTAGCCCAAATAAATTTGAATATGTTCGCCCAAGCTACCAAAATGAGGAGTTTTAGGCTTACAAAGTAATGGATGAAATACCTTAAGCAATCTCAGTTTTGGAAGTGCTTATCCTTGCATTTTTGAAGATTTTGAGGAAGTGTCATGCCTATGAATGCGTTTTTCACTCATACACCGAATTATGAAATTTATACAGGCATCCCTAAGTCTGAGGAAGGTGTTTTGGGGGTTTATTAGACTAATTTGGAAAGTACAGGAAAGTTCACAACACCTGGCACTGCGAACTGGTTTCTATAGTCAAGCACTATGAAATTTGCTGCAAACTGCCTCATACATTCAACGTTACAGGATATGCTATGAACTCCTATTTTGATGGTTTCAAGAGGTTTAATGATTGTCAATTGGCTAGGGGAGCATGGTACATTTGTTGGAGTTCATTTTAAAGCTGGAAGATACCTAGAAAGAAGAGGAATGCACTCAAAGGACACCTCATCATGCAATATTAAGGTGTTAGGATAGTTTCCAACAATATCCCTTTTGTAGTAGTTTGTTATTTCCAGTTTGTACAGGTGTAATTACTTTAGTTTTGGATGGGATAATTCTATGCTAGAGGATGGAACTCGCATTGTATGTTATTATTCCCTATCTAGGATTTAAAAAAGGCATTATAAATCATTTTGTGGGTTTGAATGATTGATGTAAAAGACGCTTTGGTGATATTAATATAACAAAGCCTTCTATGGTTTGATGTATCAGACTGGATGAATTTTTGTCTAATGGAAATCGGTTTTCTCTCTTCCCATCTTGTTTCTCTCTCACTCTGAAATTTTGCTGGCATTGAACGATTTAAATGATGCTTTGTAGTTGTATTGCAATGGAGGTTTGATTGTGATGTTCTTATAACGTTTATCAGAGTTTAGCTTTGATTTAAGAAGCTCTTGTATCAAAAGCTTTTCCTTCCTTTGTCTACTGATAAAGCTTGATGCTAGTGATAGAATTACTACACTTTTCTCACTAAAGTATTATTTCTATCTATATTAATTCTCAAATCCCTGATCCAAGTTAGACAATACCTCTTTTGTTGATGCATTTTATCTAGAATTTCCTGTGTTTTCACATTTCTAGACTAAGTTGTATGCATTTGAAACCACATTTTAAGACTTACCTCATAAACCTATTGATGGGTACTGAGATTTCACTTTACCAGTCAAAGTGTAACATTCAGTGCTATCATCCTCTATGGTGAAAAAAAAGAGAAATGGTGAAGCAAAAGATTCTATTAATCTGTTTCATGAGCAAGCTCTCATGCAAGAGAGGGATGAAATGATGGAGAATTTTGTGCACATCCTTCAACGCCTGTTGATAGAAACATCAGCATCTTAATAAAGCGACAACTTTGGAGGCACCTCAGCTTTCAAGGTAGAATTTAATTTTGATATTCTCGTATTTAAAGGATGAAAAGATGCGGATGCCCTAGAGAAATGGTTAAATCTGCTAGAAGGTTATTTCTCTATTCACAATTTTTTTGTCAAGGAAAATATCACCTTCACACTCCTTAAGGATGTCCCCCATGTAAATCATTGGTGCGAAACTTACTAGGAGAAAAGTTCCACATAAGAGTCTAGAATATATGGGGCCAAGCCCACTTGGGGTTTTTTTCGGATGTGGTCAAGGAATAGTATTAACCTATTGGTAACTATGACGACCAATACATGAGATGGTACACACTACGACAATAGAGGGAAAAATAGTGTCAAAGTTCAAAAATAATTTCCATACCTTACACACCAAGCTAGGTATCAAAGACCTCAAATGGCATCTGGTTCGGAAATACTGCAGGGATTTGCATCAATACATTCAAACCGAAATGGATTTCTTAGACATCTCATCATTGGGTGATGCCTATCGATATGTTGTCAAAATCGAGAAAAAATTTAGAGACCAAAACACATGGGAGTTTGGGTCTACAAATCTGCAACAACTAAAGTATGATAAAGATGACCCTAACAAACAACCTCTCGAAATCTGTTATGCAGATAAAAATAAATATAAATAGGTAATAATTGATAAGATAAATAACTAATGGTTAATACTTAATTATGTGATGATTGATGAATATCAATATATATCTATATTGTATGTTACAACTATGTATCAATACGAAGTTGACATCGTCATCAGGTTACCCTGGTTTAAAAGTCTAGGTACCTTCATATAAAAGATGGAGAAAAGGTTTGTGACATTCCCCTATAAGGAGAAGATGATAAAATTACAAGAAACTACCTCGGAGATAGATCTCATAAAACCAGAGGAATTTAACGATATCTCATAAATAATACGTCAAGAAAATAAAAAATCAATGCAAAGGATGCAAAACAAATTTGACAAAGTTATTGCGGAAAAAAATTAAGAAATTTCTTGCTTAAAAGACCACAGTCAAAAACTACTTACACAGATCAAGAAGTCAAGAAAAAAAAACAATGTGATTCAAAGTTGGAACAAGAAAATAAGGATCTCGAAAAGGAATTGTAGAAGAACCTCTCAGAGAAAGAAGAAGAAAATTCCCGCTTGAAGAACCTTAATGAGAAGATACTAGAACAAATCAAAAATTTGAAAGAAGAGCAACTTGAATATCCAGACATTAAAAATATCAACAAGTCAAATAATGAAGAAAGTATTACTCAAGAAGATGGAAAATCAACTAAAAAAAGATAGCGTTGAATGTCAAAGTACAAACAATGGAAGCTCCAAATATACTTACTAATGAAAATTTAGCCATTAACAAAGCAACATCTACACATGAAGAAAATCATATATTGAAGTTAAAAGAAGAAAATGTTGGAAGTATGATAAGAGAAAGTAATGTTATAAGAAATCCCTATC
>SNQJ01S0063829.1:15125-28374 GCA_010110895.2 Picea sitchensis | reverse complement strand
CTTAAACCATTCAACTATATCCAATGAGAAATGAACAATAGTATAAGAGTTACACCAATACACCACAATACACCATGCACAATATATGAGAAATAACCAATAGTTAGTGTTCAAGGGAAGTAATGACTTCCAAAGGTAGCTACAGCTTACAAATGTAAAGGGAGGGATAAACCTCCAAGAGGAAGATAGAATCCTCCAATATCAAGAGAGGATTTAACTCTCCATCATTTCCCCTTCCTTCCACCCAAGAATATATGAGAGATAATACAAATTTACATTAAATCATAACCATCAACCAACCATCACATAGAACCTGATAATGCTTCCTGAGACTTCTTCAATTTATGAAATTACTAAATTCTTGGAATACTATGATCCTATAGATAATATTACTCAATGTATTCTTTGAAAATTCTCCAAGTTTCACCCCTTGAATCCTCCCCAAAAAGAAGTTATAGAGAGAATGGTAGACTTTGTTCAATTTTGGTTTATACAGGATATTGAACTTATACAGAATTCCCTGCACTCAATATTTACCATCAGATTCTGAAACTCGCACACAAAAACTATAGTCCATACTATTTCCAATTTAATTTGTTCCACTTCATTTGGATTCTCTATGAAGAAGTTATGACTGTTTTACCTAGAACACATGTTTATTGACTAGCTTCAGGACTGGTCAAAATCCCTATCTTCCACAGAGTGTATATCCATAATTATATCAAATCAAGAGATGAAACTTTTACCACAAGTACCTTGATATGTCTTCTAAATACCATATCAATTTCACCATCAGAATCATTCTAGAAAAAGATTTATAGTGAAAATGGTAAGACTTGTGTATCAAATGAATGTATAATGATATTTATTTATACCATTTATGTCACTTCATTTTAACATTAGGGCCGACCTGACACTTTCTTATTTTGTAATTTTGTTCTTTAATTATCTTCAGGGCCTACATGTACTTCCTTCTTCAATTCACTTTGTCATATTCAAAAATTCATTTCTCCTCAACCATGAGGATCCACGTGACGTTCCACATACCACCAGAAACAACATGATGTATACTATCCATCCATTGGTGTTGTATCTTCATGTGCATTGTCCTTCATGTCCAAATACCTTCATCAATCTTGCGGTCAAAAACCCATGACTAGGGTTGACATCAATGACAACAACCAATCTTCCAACAATATCCCCCTTTTTCATCGATGACAACACTCATGCTCCCCCTATCGTCATGATCCCAATTTCTCTCCCCCTTTGACATCAATGGAAAAGGGTAGGGCTTCTCCCCCCGAATTTAATTGGAAAAGGTAAATCTCTTCTTTGGAGTTGCTCCCCCTGAACATGTGGCACTCAATAATACTTCATCCTTATTTTTGGTATTTGAGAATTTTTCTTCCCTGGAATCCTTTTCTATGGCTTATATATTCTCTCTCTTTTTCATGTCTAGGATGTATATGTTATTCGGTCTTCTTGTTGCAGTTGCAACCAATCTTCCTGAGTTATTTTATCTGATTTTACATTTTCGGGAGTCAAACGTAAGAGTGTATCATTGATCACATTATTTTCTGACACTGAGGAGATTATGCTTCAGATATTAAACCAATAGGACTTTTCCTTCTTTTACATTTTCACTTCCAATCTTTATAATTCATTTTCCAAGTATTTTAGTAGATGAGTCATCTCCAAATGTAACCTTTCCACCCTTTTTCTTCAAGATGAAAATTTTTCATTGATCTCTGGTCATATGAGATGAGCACCCACTATCTATGAACCATTCATCTTCTTCTTTGCATTCTTTAGCGACCAATGTTAGTTGACAATTTTCATTTTGTGGAATTTCTTTCCTTTTCCATGTTGTAGGTTGTATACAAACATTTGGCATATGATTATCTTCCTTCATCTCTCTGCAATCTTGTGCTTTATGACCAAGATTATTGCACTTGTAACATACAATATTTTGATCCATTAATGGGTCAAATGGATTATAATTTATCTTAATCAGTCTACGAACATTTCCATATCTACTATTTTCACCATTCATGTAGCTTGCATAGTTATTCCTTTAATTGATTCTACAATTGATTTC
Source organism: Picea sitchensis (assembly GCA_010110895.2). NCBI lineage: Eukaryota > Viridiplantae > Streptophyta > Pinopsida > Pinales > Pinaceae > Picea > Picea sitchensis. The sequence continues at coordinate 26,276 of SNQJ01S0063829.1, read as the reverse complement.
CTTGTGTCCAAAATTTCCACAACTATAACAATGTCCAAGAAATAAATTTTGATACCTGGGAGTAAGTGATCTTCTTTGTGGTGTGGTCCATCTGGGATCACGATCTATTCTTTTGTAGTTTCCTTCATAATGATTTATTTCATACTTGATGGGAGAGGATCTTCTTAATGTCTCATTCCTTCTAAATTCTAGTCTTCTATCTTGTTGCTCAACTTGTTATGGAGTGTTGGTTTCATGATTTTCATCTTCCTTCTCTTGTTTTGTTTTCTTCAAGCTATCATTGTATCCTAGTCCTGTCTTTTCATTTGGAGATCTTTGATTGCTAAGGATCTCATCTAATTTTTCAGTGCTTTTGTTTAACTTCTTCAACTTTCCTGTTGTCAATAGTAGCTCCCCTTTTGTGTTTTCCAATTATGCTTTCAATTTCTCATAATCTTCTAATTGTTCCTTCAAGCTATTAATGGTGTTTTCAAGCTTGTAATTCTCTTCTTCACAACTACTCAATTCACTTTTTAGTATTATGTTTGTGTTTCTAAGATTGTTATTTTCAGTTTCAACATGCTTCAACTTTTCAATATTCTCATCTTCTTGTTCACTCTCTGCATTGTCTTTGTATCCTCAAAAGGAATCAAGGTTGGTTTCTTCATCTGAATCTTCTTCACAAATGATTTCTTCTTATTTGTAATTCTTGTGATCATCATCCTGAGTTTCTTGGGTTATGAAGAGGACTTCTCCTCCATCATTATCTTCTTCATCACTCTCATCTGAGGAGATGTCATTATCCTTGGAGTAGAATATTTTTTTATTGTTGAGACGTCTCTTTTTATAGTAAAAGTTTTCAACAATATGTCATATTCTACCACAATTAAAGCATTTGAGAGGAGACTTACCTTTGTATCTTCCACTTCCCTTCTGAAACCTTCTTACAAAATTTGTTAATTTTTCATCAAGGTCGTTATCCTTGTCTTTTGTCTTCTGTATGGATTTAAAGGCTACTTCATTGTTTGGCTGGTCACTTTTTGTACCTTTCCTCATTTCATATGATATAAGAGACCCATGTAATTCATCAATTTTCATTTTGGTCAAGTCCCTAGTTTCTTCAATGGTGGAGACCTTAGCATCATACTTCAAGAGAAATGATCTCAACACTTTTTGTACAACCAACGATTCATTGAGCTCTTCACCTAATCCTTTGATAGCATTAAAAAATTCATCAACTCTAAGAAGATAGGTTGCAATATATTCATTTTCATTCATCTTCAAATTTTCAAATTCTGCTCTATGTCATTGAAGCTTGACCTGCTTAACTTTTGGATCACCTTCGTAGATACTCTTGAGTTTGTCCCATACCTCTTTAGCAGTGTTGCAACCCATCACTTTTCTAGCAATGGTTGGTGCCAATGTTGCTAGAATAACATGTCTAGATTTTGAATTACAACTCATAAGCTTCTTCTAATTTGGATCGGTTGGAGCATTATTTGGTATTACATAGCCATTTATAACTGAGTACCAAATGTCTACTCCCAAAGTCGTTAGGTAATTTTTCACTCTATCACTCCAGTATGCATAATTTCTTCCATCAAATTTTTGAAACCCATTTGAAATGTGCTCATGGTCATCCATCTCTGCTCGGGATTTTCTTTCCAGTGGTTAAACTGTTCTGAAGGAAACCTGCTCTAATACCAATTGTTGATACTAAGAGGGGGGTGAATCAGTATCAAGTACAATTTAAAACATTTTTCAACTTATACTTAAAACATTCAACTATATCCAATGATAAATGAACAATAGTATAAGAGTGACACCAATACACCACAATACACCATGCACAATATATGAGAAATAATCAATAGTTATTGTTCAAGGGAAGTAATGACTTCCAAAAGTAGCTACATATTCCAAATGTAAAGGGAGGGATAAACCTCCAAGAGGAATATAGAATCATACAATATCAAGAGAGGATTTAACTCTCCATCATTTCCCCTTCATTCCACCCAAGAATATATGAGAGATAATAAAACTTTACATTAAATCATCACCATCAACCAACCATAAAATAGAACCTGATAATGCTTCCTGAGACCTCTTCAATTTATGAAATTATTCAATTCTTGGAATACTCTGATCTTATAGATAATATTACTCAATGTATTATTTTAAAATTCTCCAAGTTTCACCCCTTGAATCCTCCCCAAAAAGAAGTTATAGAGAGAATGGTAGACTTTGTTCAATTATGGTTTATTCAGGATACTAAACTTGTAAAGAATGTCCCACGCTCCATATTTACCATTAGATTCGGAAACTCGCACACAAGAAACTAAATTCCGCACACTTTCCAATGAAATTCGTCCCACTTTATTTGGATTCTATATGAAGAAGTTATGATTGTTTTACATGGAACACTTGTTTATTGATTAGCTTCAGGACTGGTCAAAAACCCTATCTTCCATAAAGTGTATCTCCATAATTATAGTGAATCAGGAGCTTGAACTTTTACCACATGTACCTTGATATGTCTTCTCAATACCATAGAAATTTCACCATCTAAATCATTCTAGAAACAAAGTTATAGCGGAAATGGTAAGATGACCTGAAAATAAGATACCTTAGAACACATAACCAAAAGACTTCATCCTCCCTTGAAATCTGGCCTTCTTTACTTCTGATTTCCTCTGAAAATTGACTTGTGTATCAAATGAATGTATAATGATATTTATTTATACCATTTATGTCACTTCCTTTTAACATTAGGGTCGATCTAACACTTTCTTAGTTTGTAATTTTGTTCTTTAATTATCTTCAGGGCCTACATGTACTTCCTTCTTCAATTCACTTTGTCATATTCAAAAATTCATTTCCCCTCAACCATGAGGATCCACGTGACATGTTACATACCACCAAAATCAACATGATGTATACTATCCATCCATTGGTGGTGTATCTTCATGTGCATTGTCTTTCATGTCCAAATACCTTCATCAATCTTGCGGTCCAAAACCCATGAATGGGGTTGACATCAATGACAACAACCAATATTCCAACGGGCTTCACCAGGGACAAGATATTTGTGTCAACCAACAGTTTTGATTGTCATACGACATCTATCCCTTCAAGGAAGGTGTATTATTTGATTTTTCCCCATTGGATGTTTGGGATGTTCTCTTGTGCCAACCATATATGTGTAAGCACCATGCTATCTATGATTCTCGACCCTGTAGTGTCATTATTACTCTTGGGGGTCATCTCTACAGGATACCGAACATAGTTCTGACTATTGTCCCACCTAAATAGTGGCGTAAGGTAGTATCCCATTCTACAAAATTCAGCTTCTTCATAGTCTATTCAAAAGGTGAACAAAAGAAAACCATTGGAGTCTCATCGCAAACACCTTCTGTCTAGCAGAAGTAGGTCAACAAGATTGAAGTAAAGCATGAGGATTCCTTCTTCACATATTCATATCATGTATCCATACTTGTTAAAAAGGTCCAACTCTTCCAGTCACAGGTTCATGACAGCATTCAACAAGTTAAGAAGCTCAACTTCTGCAGCAAGGAAAGCAACTCATCAAGATGCAAATTCAACAAACGCTTTTACCTCTCCCTCGAACACTCAACGCGATGGATACCATTGCTTCCTAAGGAGAGAGGATTGATCTAGGTACATATCAGTGGCCACCCACATATTCTAACTGGCTCAAAACAGTCTTCTAGCAATTTGCTATTTTTAGTATTTTTTGGTTCCTAAACTTCTGAGGCCATTTCGAGGGCCTAAATGAAGTTGTTTAGGTATTTATCACCTAATTAATATGAAAAGGCTTTGATTGAGCCCCAAAAATGAATCTCGTCGATGACACCTTTCCAACGAGCTATCGTGCACCCCAAAGGAAGATCGTATGCCAAAGTTATGCCCCCGAGAAGTTGATACACCAAACTACCCAAAACGGGGTTTGCAAAACTATTGGATTTTCATCTTCTGGGGTTAGGGTTTTGGATTTTATTTATGTTAAAAAGGCCTTGGAGCCTCATTGTAACAATCATCTTCTTGTGAATGTGAGTATCCGTCACATCTCTTCTCAGGGATAAGATGCCACCATTCTAGCGAGTCTTTCACTCTATATTTTTATAGTTTTGTACATTTCGCTCATTAATAGAAGTTGTGTATTACTGTATCTATGTGTTTATGGTTGCATCTCTGATATATATTTCTATTATATTATTGGATATCTAATATATCTCTGTACATTTCTTTATTATATCTCCACTCTCTTTTTGTGTCAAAAATAATCTGGATCACCAGTGCACATCCATTGACGGATTATTTTCATGGATTAACACCAGTTTGCACCATCCAACAACTTGATTAGTGGATTAAAATTGATTGGAATGGAGGTTCGTCTGATACATTCAAAGTGCTCATTTTACACATGCCCCTGCATCACCATGCTCTCATTTTCCATGACTAGTCTCAAATAAATTCGAATAATGTGTAATATTTTATTTCTTGTGAAAGCGACACAACCAATAGAATGATTGTGAATATTTGAAATTACCTGCACATCCATATGACCATATCCAGTGTTGATAGAATCTGATCCCACGTTCTTTCAATGAATCATAAAAATTATCAAAACAATGTTGTACATAATGTGTATCGTGTGCCCGATCATCACTTATATAAAAGTGATATTCTTTAATAACATGTCGATTGTCATTGGTGATTTCTATGTTATCAACACTTTGTTGAGCATGTCTATATAGAACGTAGACAAATATAGTGACTTGATCAAAATAATAATATTCACTATGTATTTCATTTTGTGCAGCGAATGTGTAATTCTCTGCAAAATCAACTACTCACAAAATTGTCCATGGTGCAAAGACTTCATGTGATTGTTTGAATTGTAGGTCTTTCCATTGATATCTATGTGAATTATGTGGCATATCCCACGTGGCATAAAAATAAACTTGGAACCCCTACAAAGATGCTACGTCACCAAGTGGGCCCACACGTCACATTGTACGAGGTTCCAAGTCAACACATTGCCATGTCCCTGCCAAAAATATAGATGGAACCCCTACGAAGATGTCCCACCACCATATGGGACACACACGTCACATTGTACCAGGTGTCAAGTCAACACACTACCATGTCCCCACAGGATGGCATCTGACTTAGTCAACAATGATGAGGAAGGAGTGGAAGGTTTTATCCTATGATCTAACTTAGTCAACAATGATGAGGAAGGCATGAGCGGTCTGACCTAGTAAAAAATGATGAGGAAGGCGTGGGATTTTGTATCCTAGGTTTTATCCTCTTTGGCTTCTAGTCACACATCCACATGATACATTAATAATATCTCGAGATCTAGGGCACAAAATCATAATAAGGAGGCCTCGTTGGAAACCTTAAACAAAGGAGAATGCCATGGAATAATTGATTTTAGGAAATATTTAGGCTAAACACCCTTAAAATTCTAGAAAAGAAGGTTACGAAATTGTAACGAACTGGAGTAAGTGTTTGGAAAAAATAGACTAAATGGATCTTCTACTGTTGAAATATCATCCCAATAGTATCTATTTTCTGGTAATGGAAGAACATGAGGAAATTTAGATCTCATATTTAGTTTTTATTAATTAATTTAGAGCTTTCCTTAGAATGCTTTGGTTTTCGAGTGTTTTAATTCTAGATTTAGTTTTCAATATTAATATGTTTTTAATGTTAATTCGTTGATATTTTGTAGATATTTTTCGAAGGATGTTATCACTTTCACACCCAGGATTCCTGGATTGGATATATGAAGAGGAAAAAGGAGAATTTTCCAGCTCAAAGAGGGATGTATGGATGTTGTCCACGGGGTCTGAATTCTGGAAAAGGAAGAAACTTTGCACTATTGTAAAATTGATTTCTTCAAGGAACATGGAACCTTAGGGAGGATATATAGAGATGCCCGAGACTGGAGGAACTCATGCTATCATGAACCATTCTTTGATGTTCCAGAGATTGTAATAAAACACTTCTTCTTATACATTGTTGTATAATTTGAATGTTGGTTGTTATCTTTTCCTTTATTCAGTTTTGGTTTTATCTCTATTATGAATGAGTGTATTTTATTTTATCTCAGCACTATTGTTAATGCCTTATGAAGAGTGGTTCAATGTTAGATCATAATTGAATTTTTGATTCAAGGGAGTTTATGCGTATTAGTTGATAGATGTTTATTAGATGACTGCACATTCATTCTTTTTCTAACCATTCCTATATGATAGAACTAATTCAATGATACAAGAGGGAATATTATTTTTAATTGAATATTAGTATTTTTATCTTTCTCTTTATCGATGAGGGAATATTGTCTTTTTCAATCAAAATAGGTTACTTTCCTCTTTTTTTATGCATTCATAAGAAGTTACAGAACCCTCATATCTGTGGGAATCACCACACCAAAAAAATAACGGTCTAATTATTGGGGCTTGACTAGGTGATCTCCTTATAATGTTGAACCTCGTCAATTTTGGCCATCAACATGTCCTCAGCCTATTGTGGAATACACATAAAAATGAAATTTTAACAGCTAACTAATTAATTACAACAAGATTTAGCTATTGTATATAACCATAAAATAAATGCATCTACAACAAGCTAAAAGAGTCATGAACTGCAACTCACATATATTTTCAACAACATATAAACCATTCTCATTTACAGAGATCAAACAAAACAAATTAAAACTCATAATACAAGATAAACACTTATCTTTTAATAGTAGTTGTGCAACCAAATCATTGGAATGGATGTTCGGTCCAACCATAGACTAAGTGCTTCAAATCTCAAGACTGAGTCACCCTCCATCCGTAATCCAAAAAAGAGAGTAGTCTCTCACACTCCATTGGCAATCCACTTTATTTTTAAAAGTGTCTTTTAATTTCAATATTACCATTAACATTAAATATGTTTTATATAACTCCTTTAATATTTTAATCATTTTTCATAACACTTGAAACTCTTTTTTCCACAACTACTAAACTTAATTTTTAATGTTCTTATTATGGGTGAAGTACTGGACATTTCAATTTTATACACAGTCTATTCCCTAAAAACTCAAGTTTTTTTTTCAAGAGGTAATTTCCAATATCATTTACATTTATGTATATTCAAAATAATATGTAAGCATTCTTTAAATATTATTGCATGGTATCAAAAATCTTCAGACTATTTAAAAATAATAAATTTAAGTTTTAAATAAAATATACATATATTTCACAAAACTACATTAAATATACATTTTTCCAAAATTCTTATTATTGATTTTGAAGCCATCATCTTGATTCAAACACCCTTTGAGCAATATGCCTAAAGGAACTTTTTTGTATCTTTATGTAAACACCCTTTGAGCAATATTCCTAAAGGAACTTTTCATGCTCTTAATTTTCATAAAAGATCCAAAACAAAGTTTTATGCATCTTAAAAAGTTCCTTTTTATACCCAAATGTACAGATGCTAAAGGTAGTTTTCCTATAGTATTAAGTAGACTTAACACATAGAAAAAAAGCAACTTAAAATGTCTTATTTATAATCCAAATATAATCATCTCAGAGTTGGTTTCTCTATTGTATGAAATAAAATTGAAACATATCCAAAATACCATGCTAGTGTCACTATACTTTAATATCATAATTTAACTTTTAGTAAAGGAAAACTTCCTTAATATAATTTAACTTTTGGAAAACTTCCTTTGATTATGATTTCTTGCATGTGTTAGGAGTGATGTATGAGAAACACGACTAAAGAATTTACTTTATTAGCTTAAATAACCTTTTTTAAGCTATCTCAGAACATCTCTGCTACTTCCAAAAACAACATAATCACTGTTTTAATACAAAATAGAAAAAAACTTTAACCTTCGTAATGAAGCTGAAATACATTACTACAAAATATATACTTAAAAACCTTCAAATTGCGCCAACCCTGCAATCTAGTGGAAAATCACCCGAAAAAATTACACTGAACACTAAACAGTACACTAATATCGTCATACGAGATGATCTTAACAGTCTTTTTACTTTTCGTCTCTCCTGTAATTCGATTAAACCAAACACATGTTAGAAATTAATTAAACAACCAGTCTAGTAGTTGATAGAAATAAGCCTGCAATCAATGCACCGACTTCACCGATTTCGGTAAACTCTTGAAAGAACCAGAAACATCTAGAAGAAGTAATTCCAACCATTGATTTTGAAACTAATCAACAGTGGAGCTCATCCCACCACTGTATAAATACTCATGCCTCTAATGCAATAGACAAGTTGTTTTGTATGTTCCTCATGTCTCTTTGTGTGTGTGAGTTCTCTAATTTGGTATCAGAGACAAGAGAGTTGTGAGGGCAGTTTGAACCAGAGAGGCCTGAGAATCGAGATCACTGTGAGGTGTGTCGCCCTGTCTTAGAGAGTTGTGAGATCTGAGAGTTGTGAAGGCCGTAACAGCCAAAAGAGTGTTGAGAGTCGTCACTATTGTTTGTCATGAGACAGAGGGTAGTGAGACAGAGTTTGCATCTCCACTATGGGTTGAGGAGGTTAAGCGATCCGCATACTTGTTGAGTTGAGAAAGAAGCCGTGGACGTGTGAAGAAATTATGTGGTGAGCCATGAAAAAAAAATAAAAATTTAGGCGGTGGTTTGGTATTTCATCTCCTGTTGCACAAAGGAAGATTTCCATAAAGAATTGTTGGCTCGGGGCTACATACTAATCCGTAGAGGAGTTATATGGTAGTGAAATTCTGCATGGTAAAGGAGCCATATGCATATTGTTTCTTTTTAATGTCCTAGTTGCTTTGGTTTGATTTGAGTAGAAGTTGAATTTGTCTTTTATGGTTGTGGTAATTTTGGAAGAAGTAAGAAAATAAAAATGGTTGTGGTAATTTTGGAAAAAGTAAGAAAATAAAAGTGGTTGTGGTAATTTTGGAAGTCTTAAGAATATAAAAGTAATTTTTTTTTATGGTGCTGGTAATTTTGGTGTTGGATTTAAGTGAATGGAAAGTTAATTTTAACATATCATTTATTGAAGAATATAATGCTTGTTAATCTAAAATGTGTGTTTATTTGTAAGGGTTCAACATGTTTATCTTGTGAAGATGAGATGATATTTTGATTGGGGTCATAATTTTAATTATTGATTGGTATAGAATTTTTACATTGGGTTCTAAAAGGCCTAGATCATTTTAAAGTGATTTTAGTGTTTTTTAAAGATGGCAAATATCATGGCAGATTCATATATAAATGAATCAAATAAGTTATATGGAGGAAATTATGTCAATTGGAAGTTTAAGTTGCAGACATTGTTGGAAAGATACAATGTTTGGTCGATTGCATGTGGAGATGAAGTAAAACCAGTAGCCCCAACAGCCTCAGTTCAAGATTGGGAGTGACGAGAGACTAAAGTGAAGGTGCTATTGAGAATGTATGTCAGGGACATATCATCCCACACATTAGGGAATGCAAAACATCCCATGAAACTTGGGAGACACTTAAAGGTTTGTATGAGATCATGAACACAAACCGTGTATTATTTTTGAAGAGTAAGCTTCTTTCAATTAAGATGGAGGAGAATGAAAATATCAGTAACTTTCTTTCTAGAATCAAAGATTTGAAAGATAATCTAGGAGATATTGGTGAAAAGATTTCTAGTACTGACCTGGTCACTGTCACATTAAATGGCATGTTAGATGAATATCAAATGTTCATTACTGGTTGTGCAGCTAGGAAAAAGGCCCCTACTTTTGATGAATTGACAAGTATTCTTCTACAAGAGGCAGAGCATAGAAAGAATCTCAATGGATGATCTCACAATTCAGATCTGGCATTGATGGTGAAAGGGAAACAACCCTACAAAGGAAGGTCATGGAAGAGAAATAAAGAAGGAAGGACACATTCAAAACCAGATAATGGTAGGGCACCACCAAGCACAAACACAAATGTGAAGAAGAATGAAGGATGCTACTACTGTGGTAAGTTTGGACATTATGCTAAAGATTGTAGGAGGAGGAAGTTTAATGAGTCCAAATATAACAAACATTTAGGAAATTTTGTTGATAAAGGTGCCAGAGTATGTGATGATTTCAAAAATCTCAAGTTGTTTGTTTCTGATGCTACTTTATCAGCAGACACTGATGATGCTAATGCGTGGTTTATTGATTCTGGTGCTTCAATTCATATGTCATGTAATAGTAATTGGTTTGATACATATCATGAAAATATTAATGATGTTCGCAAGATCTATCTAGGAGATGATAGGTCACATGAAATTAAAAGGGTATGGAGATGTATCTGTGACTTTACCTACTGGTGAGGTGAAACAAATCCATAATGCAATATATGTGCCAGGCATAAAGAAGAATTTGATTTCTGTTTCCACCATTGCAGATCAAGATCTAAAAGTTGAATTTGTTAAGTCACAGTGTGTGGTGAAAGATATACAGAATCACTACAAAATCATTGCAAGAGGATCAAGAGTTGGAGGACTATATAAGCTTAATGTTAGAAGGAGGGATCATCAAGCGTTGGCATCCACAACTATGTCAATGGAAGAGTTATGGCATCAAAGGTATGGACACCTAAACCATAATGATCTTATGATTCTTCAGAAGAAATAAATGGTAGAAGGTCTTCCAATGTTTAAAAGTGAACATGTTGAATGTGAAGGATGTGCATTAAGAAAACAATGTAGAGAAGAGTTTCCTATGCACATAGACAAAAGAAAGCGAGAAATTCTTGAACTAGTGCATACTAACATTTGTGGACCCATGCAAATTAGATCTCTTGGAGGAGCATATTATTTCCTTATCTTTATTGATGATAGAACTAGATACACTTGGGTCTATTTCATGAGAAATAAAAGTGATGCCTTTGAATATTTTAAGGAATTCAAGAATATGGTTGAAAAGCAAACAGGAAAGAGCATCAAGATTCTCAGGTCAGATCAAGGAGGGGAGTATACATCAGGGGCATTCATCAGGGATTGCAAAAATAATGGGATTCAACAACAGTTTACAGTGCCACATACTCCTCAACAAAATGGAGTAGCAGAAAGGAAAAATAGAACCTTGGTTGAATGTGCTCGCAGTATGATAAAAGGTAAAAATATTTCTAATGGTTTTTGG
>SNQJ01S0063829.1:0-11860 GCA_010110895.2 Picea sitchensis | reverse complement strand
AAAAAAAAAAAAAAAAAAAAAAACACAAAAAAAATTAAAACATTTAACCTACGCATTCTGATAATGCTTGAAACTTTATGACTGCTATAATGCTCCTGAGTAGTCATCGATAGGTTGGCAGTTTAACGTGAACCTCGTGGGGTCGCCACTTTAATCGATCTGGACCCCTCACGGCCGTTACATAATCACTCATTACTCCAGCTTTAGTGACGTCGAATAAGTATTCCCATAGAAGAAGGCAAAGGCAATAGATCATAAAACTAAGCAAATTATACTCATTATAACTTGATTTTAGGGCTGTAAATGAAACTCCTTTTATTCACTGTTTATATGCCTTCAGCTGGAATTGTGATTCATGACTTGAATCTAGTGGTCCTGTTCGTTGGATTTTGAAGGTCGACATAATGATTGATAGTTCTATTAAACTGATCTATTTCGATATTTTAGTGATGTCCCCCATCATATTAAACTGATCTATTTCGATATTTTAGTGATGTCCCCCATCATATGGTGTTATTTAATTGTTTTATGTTTTGGGTTTTTAGTGGAAATTTGGCTATATAAATTTATAAATCTGTATGAAATTACTATTTCAGTTATTTAAAATTTATTTTTGAATGTAGAAATAAATTCAATATGCTGAAAAATCAGTAAATCACTTGAATTACAAAAAATAATCACTTAAATCTATAAATTTAACAATTTTTAACAAGATTTCAATGAAATATCCCCAAAAATATTATCCTAATAAAAACAAAACTTAAAACGTTTAAACTATACGTCAAAATATTAGTTAAAAAAACTATGTAATTCTCATGTCATCGGCTTTCCTCTGAGAAATTGAAATTGTTAAAGACTGATGTGGCCAGTTAGGATTCTTTCCTCTGAAGAATTGAAATTGTTAAAGACTGGTGTGGCCAGTTAAGATTCCAATGTGATGGTATAAATTTTTACAAGCAGGGGAAGCGGGAAAACTAACTTTTCTGGTTGTAGACATGGGCCTGGATAAGAACAACCTGCATTTTCTTTCTTTCTTTCTTTCTTTCTTTCTTTCTTTCTTTCTTTCTTTCTTTCTTTCTTCAGATGTTGTTTCCTTCCGTTTTTCTCCTGACTTTGGCGGGCCCTGAATGTCTAGTACTTCTCAAACAACCCTCTTCATGTAGTGGGCACTGCAACTCAGAATATGCATTTTAATAAGAATTAAATTAAATCTGTCTAGACTGAGATTTGTAGGTGTGATCAAGATCAGCCTTTCTGAGTGTCAGAATATGCTGTTTAATAAGATTAAATTAAATCTGTCTAGACTGGAGATTTGTAGGTGTGATCAAGACCATCCTTTCTGAGTGTTAATGTCCGTGTAAATTATTAAAAATTTATGTTTTAAATTTTTAGGAATTATAAGCTACATCATAAAATTTAAAACTATATTTTATTTTCAATGGTTCATGAGTGTGAGATTCTTAATTTATCAGTGTTCAATGATCATTGTGTCAAATAGAAATGGGTGTGCATCGTGATCTAAATTTAAATTTAAATTTAAATTTAAAACCAGCTTTAAAACCACTCTATAAAAAAAACAAATGCCATTCACACTTCAAAAGTGGAATGAGGTGGTTCATATGTAAACTTGATTATAAAATTTTTCACATATATTAATTTTTGTTAATCATTTAAAAATGACAATTATATGATTTTACAATAATTTCTTAATATGATTAGGTAAATGTGAAAAAGTAAACATGTTAAGTGATGCATTCATAAATGCAATGAAATTATAAGCAATAAATCCTATATCATTGATTTGACTAAAAATATGCTAATATCTTTTATTACTAACCATTAAATTAGGTTTTTATACTAAAAAATCATTAATTATATACATTATCAATATTATACACTTAAATATTTAATAGATGTTACAAGATTTTGTATTTAAATTTATCACAATTGAATATTAAATATTTAAGCTATCAGACTGAAGTTTACAAAATCTATTTAAATTTATCACAATTAAATAATTTATCACAATTAAATATTAAATATTTAAGCTATCAGACTGAAGTTTACAAAATCTTATTAGTTTTAGTTGTTTTAAATATTACTTAGTAAAAACTTGTACATTTCATTTATTTTCCATAGTCAATTCGTCTCACTTCACACTCTATTAAGCAATTTTGTATTTTGCTTTACTTGAGGCATAAGTTTCTTATTTTGGATAAAAATCTGAGATTGAATATTAAAATGCATTTTGAAATCCTCGCTTATTATCTGTCCCACTCATTTACTTAGTTCTTCTTCATATTCTTCAGACAATGACATTTGTTTAACAATACTTTGCTTTGTCAAATCTTTTGAGAATACCCCGCAAACTTTTTGCATGTTACTTATCTCAAGTCCAAGGTAGATGAGACATACATTTTATAGTCTTAATTTTTTAGAGCAATATTTTTTTATGTCCATGAAATTCTTAAATAAGATAGCGAGAAATAAATACATTAGAGATTATGTTTTAACATTCATTTTTCATATATATTTTTGCATGGTTTGAACAAACAATTAATATGTAATAATAAACTATTGATCTTGAATAATAATTTATTTCATATATATTTTTGCATGGTTTGAATGAACAATTAATATGTAATAATAAACTATTGATCTTGGATAATAATTTATTTGTTTTTCATATATATTTTTACATGGTTTGAACGAACAATTAATATGTAATAATGGTTTGAACGAACAATTAATATGTAATAATAAACTATTGATCTTGAATAATAATTTATTTTAAATATTATTTATATAGATTTTAGAAAAATTTGAAATCGTAGATATCTTAAGGCTTTTAGATAAAATAATCACCCATAAATACAATCATGTAAGATTTACATATTTTTAAAGGGCCATAAAAAAAGTAAGGTTTCTTCTCGGCTTCGTTAAAGTGTTTAGATGAAATTATCCCCTTTGTCAAAACTATCGAGCTTTGCCACGAATTTTTTTTCATAAAAGCTCTCCAACGAATATAAAAAAAGTGTTATTTAGAATTTTAAAGGAAAGTTGAATGAATTTTGAAGTTAAAACATTATATATCTAAAATGTTTCTCAGATTGCTATTAAAGTTTTCACTACTTATATTTATAGATCTAAATTTTTTTTCAAATTGTTCTTAAGATAAGATTTGTTTATTAAAAAAATTAGTTTTGGAATATATGTGTGTGTGTTGTATTAATTTTCGAAAAGTGAGAATGTTAGAAATATATTAAGAATAAGTAGAAGTTTCCCTCAAATTTACAAGAATGAAATTGGGAAAAACAATATTAAAAAAATATAAAAAATATTTTAAATTACAATGATACTTTATATTATAATGTATAGAGATATTAAAATTACAATGATACTTTAGATTACAATGTATAAAGATGTGTAGAGAGGAGGATGTTTCTTCTATTACAACAACTACAATATTAAAATTATTAATTTAATTTGTGCTAATAATTATATGAATATATTTAAACACAATAAACTTTAATATCCATAAATATTCCATTAGAAAATAAGAAAAAAAATTGAAAACACATATACAATTTTAACATCTTTTTAAAATTAAACTTTACATATATAAATTTCAAACATCTCTGACGCGTTATTCCTTTTTTATTTGAAAAAACAAAATAATACTACTCTTCTAATATAAAAATACAATAAAGTCAATGATATGGTTGGTTGATATCAACTACAAAGTGGAGCAAATGCTTGCCTTGGATAGGGTATTGATTTTTTACAGTTTCATATTTAGTTTGGGTTTGAAGGAAAACATATATGCATTAAAAGTTTTTCATACCCAGAACTATAAAGTGAGTATTATTAAATTTTTTTAGTTAACTAATTTTTAAAATAATATTTACCTATACTTTGGTCTTAGTTTTATAAATTTATAGTGATATTTTAAATCAATATAATGAAAATATTTGTAAGAAATTATGTATTTGTAATAATGGAATAAATATATTTACATTTTAATTTAATATAATTCTAATTTAAAGCTCTTTTTTTAGGAAGTTCCCATTTCTTTGATATTGAAGCTCCCAAAAAGCTTCCAAGTTCCTAAAAGAGTTCTGAGTCAATTGGGAAAGAGTTCTGAGTCAATTGGGAATGTTCCCAACCAATTCTCAAGCTCCCAAAACTTCAAAAACTAGTTTCAAAAATATTAAAAACCCCCTGAGCTATTCCTCCGTTACTATGATATATATATATAATATTTAAAAATAAAATGTACTTTATTTTCAACTAAATTAAAGTAAAACTATTTTTATTTTTCATTTGGGAAAAGATTAAATGAATATTATCCTTCAAACTGAAATTAAAACTAACGTTTCAAAATGGATCACCAGCAAGGTGCACAGTGAACTGTAAACATCTCAAATGTACGTTCATGTATCATCTGCCATGAAAAGGAAATGTGAAAAATTGGGCGTCCCTTCATTTCCAACTTCATATTTACTTTATAGGTAAGAGATCTTTCCCTCATAATTAGCAATGAAAGCGTGGGTTAAGCGTTTACTAGTTGTTTTCTTTCTTTTTAATGGACGCATCTGTTGCCACGTATTTGGTTGAAAATCTAGTGCAATTTCACCTTTAAAGTAAATATGAACTCAGCAGACCCTGCTGACAAAAACATATAATTTCACCGTTTTAAGTGGTCAAAACAAAAGAAAAGGCAATAATATATACTAATTAGTTTATTACAATCTTCAAGCTATAATGAAAGTGTTGGAGTAATTAACATATGAAAGTGTTGGAGTAAGAGAATTGATTATGAAGAGTTTGTTAGGTTTAATTGGTTGTGAAAGATTTTTTCTAATTATTAAATCTATTTATTTATTGATGTTTGTAGTTAAGATATTCTATGGTGAGTTTGTTGTGTATTTTTGGGAAATTTTCATTTATAAATGTGTTTTGTTGAATAATAAAATATAAGTAGAAATCTCCCATGTGTAGGATAGTAGGTGATTGAGTGAACTGTTAAAGAATTGTCATTGGTTTGAAATCTGTGGAGACAAAAAATCTAATCATGTTAGGCTTAGACCTGGTGCGATTCCCGTAGTTTCACATGCTAGTCAAACAAACTAGCACAAAAAAACATAAATAAAATAGTTTTTATGTGTTCGATATTTTTCTAAATTGATATTGATAGCTCTAGGTTTACCTCAAATAAAAATGTGAGAGTAAATTAGTTGTTTTGTGAGTTCCCTTTTGTGTGTTTGCATGAGTAAATTTTTTTTTTTTTTTAGTACTGTAAAACTAAATTGTGTGGAAAAGAGCCATTTTACTCCGCGCTGCGGCCTCTTACTTGCGTGATCGAAAGGCTTCGGGGCCTGCGTTGTTACTGCCTCGTTACATTTACAGTCAGATGGCTCAGCTTAAAGCGAGAATCCGCCCGTCATCTGTACCAACGGGGTGTGAGCTGCCTGACTCGTCTCAGCCATAGAAAGGCAATCACCATTTATTTAGCTGCTGCTGTTAGAAAGCGGAGATTAATGACGTGTCTGATTTCACAGATAGCCATGGTGGTTTATAAGAATGTCTTGAATCCAGGATTTTTTTTTCAGATCATATGGTAACGGTCATTGCAACAAAGTGCTTGCTTATGGTTTGATTTATTTTTAGATCGGACGGTAGATCCTACATGAAATGGTGATCTCTACGTTGTTTGCCAATAGATCTGTCTGTATACGGGGATCTCTGCATTGTTTGTATAGAGGGATCTCTGCATTCTTTCAAGGAAAGAGAGTACAATTATACAAGGAAAGAGAGTACAATTATACTAGTTTCATTTTATTGAAAGGATTTCTATTAGAATGCTGGTCTGTATTTTTGGATATATTTATTGTAAGGAGAAATTGTGAAATTTTTGAAAAACCATGTCTAACATGATAAAAAAAGATAACTAATATTAGGTTGTGATTGCAGCTTCTGTACTTGTGAGATGAAAGAGGTCATGTCCTAAGATTGAATTCTGCATACATTTAGTATTTAGATTACTCTTCTAGATAATTTACGAATAGAGGTAGCTATGTATCTAGAAAGATGGAAGCATGTCAATAAAATTATTCACTATCTACACTGTTTTCTGACAAATATAGATTTTGACAATTATTATAAATATGAAATCAATGGTCAAAAGACACTCAAGGAAAAGACTACGGAAAAGGCACAAAGCCAATTCAATTAATATGTAAATCAATAATGTATATATAGTACATATTGTACAATTGTCCTCTAACCCTAAGCCTATTAGGGTAAGATAATGAACTGAGATTAGAGTTTTCAACATCCCTCTTAATCATAAGTTTGTTTTTTTCCTGAAAAATCGTCTCTTCTTGACAACTAGTAATGTGTCCAACAAATATTCAGAGGCTTGAGATGCTCTAACTCTGAAAAAAATAGCAGAAGATGAAGGCTTCTACTAAATTGGTGGTTTAAGGATGACCGCAAACTAATCTAGTGGTTTTGGGATGATCACAAACCAAATGTCTAGTAGATGATAATGTCTTCTACTAAATGGCATGGTTTTAAGTTGACCATAACTTAAGCAAGCAAAGAACAACTACAAATGCTCATGATGCTCTTTGAGAATATAACATGGAAAACTTCATGTATTCTTCTTAATTGGTGGTTTCAAGATGACCACAAACTATCAAGAGCTCAAGGATAAAAAATATGTAACAAGCAAAACTTCATGTCTTCTGCTTAATTGGTGGTTTTAAGCTTACCACAAACTATCAAGAGCTCAAGGCTCAAAACCTATGAATGGTTTCATGATTAACACAAACCATGATCATCTCTGCACAGGCTCTAAAACAAACTTAGAATCTAATTGAAAAGTTTTGATGTTATTCCCCCGTGTCAGGGACAAGTGGTTCAAATTCCCTTGACCACCATTCACAAGTATGGCCAAGAAGAAATCCAACATACACTTTCAGAATGCATACACAGATGAAGATCAAAACATTGATCTATCATCTAATCATTAACAACTTAATTGACTTCACTAGTTTTGTTGTGAGAAAATTGGAAAATTTTCTGAACAGGAACAGGTTTAGAATGGATTTTATTTTGTTGTAGGTCTTCTTTTTTGGAGTGAGGGTTTCTTGTAATTCCACCCTTTTACAAAAATCCAACTTGACAATAGAAAATTTTCATCTCAAAAGAAGGGTGTTGGATTCAACAAAAAATGAACCCACTTACAATCTTAATTCAATTTCGATAGTATTTGATACTTACAAAAGGAACAACAATAAATATCACAAATTGCAAGTCATAAAATTCTGAACAGACACAAGTCAAAAAAATCAAAAGTTCAATTATTCTTTAAAATTTTCATGAATGAAATGGCTTGTTGTTGCTAGAACTGATAGGGATTTTAAACTTGAAGCCTCATTGTCAATGGTTGATCTTGTTGTTCCCCACTATCAGGGATAGCGTACGGAAGCCACATTCTTTGGTTTCTCTCACAGCTTCACGGTTTCTACGTAGTTTCTCATGATTTTCATATCTTCTTGTGCAGAACTCCACACGACTCCTCTTTTAGATTTGACATAGCCTTCACTGATGCTTCTCTTCCATGAGTTTTACACAGCCATTGGTATCCACAAAACTAATCGGTCACAACAAATAGGCCTCCTTCACGCAGGGTCCATCACACTTCAACTCCATGGAAAAAACTACAATGGATCTTGTTGGTTCTCAATAACTTTATTGCAACGACTCTTCTCTTAAAAGTTTCTTAAAAACTTGTGTAGTGACTATCCAAGGGGCATATTCACCATCATGTCTATCTTCTTCTTTTTTAAATTAAAAATACTGTGAGTCTATTTTACTCAGTGTGCTTTCCACATTTAAAAATAAAATAATCTCGAGCACCTCCAAGGTTCATGGCTTCTTCAAAAAACCTCCAATCACTCATTTCTTTATTTTGCCGCCTTTATATATATATATATATACCCAAGTGGATTTTTCAGAAGAATAAACTTTGAATTTTTTTTTAAATATTATTAACCCAATATACCTCTAATTTCTTATAGACTAGGACTCAAAATCAGTCGGAGAACAAAACTCTTCTACAGTGAAAGGATCACCTTCTCGTGAACATAACTCAACTTCTTTATGTCATTCTTTCCATAGACTTATCAAGAGCTCAAGGCTCAAAAAATATGAATGGTTTTAGGATTACCACAAACGATGTCAACAACAATATGTTCAGGAATAAGGTTTCATACCAGGAATTAGAATGCATACTTGATCATATGTTTATAGACTCTATTAAAACAAAGTTGGAACATGACTGAATTTTTTTTATGTTATTCCTCCTATCAAGGACAAGTGGTAAATAACTAACAAGATCAAGAAGGCAAAGAAGATGGGTACAAAATGCACGAAGCCAATTCAATTAATATGTAAATCAATAATGTATGTATATTACATATTTCACAATTGTTCTTTAATGGTATGACCGTTAGGGTAAGATAAGAAACTGAGATTAGAGTTTTCAACATCCCATTAATCATAGGTTTATTCTTTTGTGAAAAACCACCACTTCTTTCCCTTTGTTATTTCTTCTCATCTGTTTCGCTCCAGCAAAGCACAATATCCATTCCAATATGAACGAACAACAATATTCTGCCTTCACATGCCATGATTTCACTTCACACGTATCTTCCATGTGGAGGACTCCTTTAACATGTTTAACAAGTCTGTGACATTAAATGAGGGCTCTTCAGCAGAAAAAATCTTGCATCTTCCTTGGATCTTACTCTCAATCCTCGGCTCTAACGCTCGACGTTCCTTGCAGAATAGACGTTGGCGACTCTCTTATGTATCCCACAAGCTTCCATCGACTTTGGCTATCTTGGCGGCACCTCTCCATGTGGAAACATAAAAACAAGCAAACACCTTGTACTTCTGCTAGAGGTAGTTTTCCTATCACCTTGATGCAAACACCCTTTGAGACATATGCCTGAAGGAAATTTTCTGTCACAAGTACAATGTTCGATGCATGCTCTACTAATTTTCATAAAAAGTCCCAAAAAAACGATTTATGCAGAGTAAAAAGTTCCATTTTATACACAAATGTACTTCTACTAGAGGTAGTTTTCCTATAGCATTACGTAGACTTAACGCAGAAAAAAAAACAACTTAAAATGTATTTCTTATAATCCAAATATAATCATCTTAGATTGTATGAAATAAACTTGAAACATATCTAAAATACCATATTAGTGTCACTGTAGTTTAATATCATAATTTAACTTTTAATAAAGGAAAACTTCCTTAATATAATTTGACTTTTGGAAAACTTCCTTTGATTATGATTGCATTTGATTGCATGTGTTAGGAGTGATGTATGAGAGGCATGACTAACTAAAATAATTACTCTATTAGCTCAAATAAGATTTTTTAGTTATCTTTGAATGTCTCTGCTATTTCCAAAAACAACATATTTGTTGAATTTGGTGACAACGAATTCCCAACAATAGATTTAGATCCTATTATTCTGCATTGGTTATAACTAATAAGACCAAGTTAGAATATGGATGAGATTGCATTAATAATCAATTTTTTGTGTAAATATATATAAATCTATGTATGCCCATAGAAGCAAATGGAATGGGAGGATATGACAGATGTTGAGTGAGTTGTTGTAATCTCCATGAGCTAAATAATAAGACAACCGATACCTAGAAATTCATTGGCACTCCCTAGGCAGTCTTAGAGGTGAACTGACGCACTCACACTTGTGAAATTCCAATTTTCGGAAAACGCGCACACCCGAAAAATGCATCACAGAGGGCTAGTGCTTCCCCATCCATAGTGAGGGAGCGTTGATCCAACACTAGCGCTCCCCCATCCATAGTGAAGGAGCGACGATCTCCTTTCAAGAAACATTCGCATATTTTTTATGAAGTGAAAAAGTAAAGGTATGTTTTTTTATGGAGGGAAAAAGTTTTTTACAATATTTGGAATTAAAATATTGTTTGTATAATAAAAAGAGTGGATGATGTTTTAAAAGTTTTTTTAACGGAGTAAAGGTATAAAGTAAAAAAATAAAGGTGAATTTTATTTTTTTAATAAAAGGTGTTTTTAGTAAAAGGTTTTTTATTATTTTTTTTTATTAAACCTTGTGTATTTTATAATATTATTCCTCTACATTAGTTTTAAAAGGACCTTGGTTTTAAAAGCAATGGTTTTTGGAATTTTTTCTTCTGTTGATGGAGAAAACTTAGAGTGCTAAATTTGAAATTGAGAAGTTCAATGGCAAGAACAATTTTGAGATCTGGAAGGTTAAGATGCACGATTTTTTCGTGCAACAAGGCATGGTGAAAGCACTTATGGGAAAAGCAAAGCAACCCGTAACCATAACAGATGAAGATTGGGATGACATCGATGAGAGAGCACTGAGTGCCATACGCCTGTGTTTGACCGATGATGTTTTGTTCAACATTGTCTCAGAGAAAACACCAGTTGGTTTGTGAATGAAGCTGGAAAGCTTGTATATGAAGAAATCCTTGACGAACATGATCTTCCTGAAAAGACAATTGTACAATTTGTGTATGAAGGAAGGTACGAAAATAACTGATCATTTAAATACTTTTGATTCTCTTTTAGTCTAGTTGACTAGCATGGGAGCGAAATTTGAATCTAAAGATAAAGCGATTACATTATTGTATTCTTTTCCTGAGTCATGGGATCACTTTGTTACCTCTATTAGTTTCAGTTCAACAGAAAGTATTGAATTTGATGTTATTCTTGAATCTTTACTGTATGAGGAAACAAGGAAGAAATCCTATTTTGAATCCTCTACATCTGAGGTGATGGTGGTCAAAGGCAGACCTAAGGAAAGAGGACATGTTCAGAGGGATTTCTCTTGTTCAAAGTCGAAGGGAAATAAGAACAAACTTAAGTGTTGGTTTTGTGGAAAATCTGGACACCTGAAGAAGGATGTTTGGAAGAGGCAACAAGCCTCCAAAGAAGACCCTCCAAAAGATATGAAGGAAGAAAACACAATTGAAATAGGTTCAACAACAAGTTCAGGTATGAATGATGATTTTTTATGAATCATTATTGGTTCACGTCATGATCAACAATGGTTATTAGATTATGGTGCTTGAAATCACATGTTTCTTCATAGACACTGGTTTTATACTTACCAGTCTATAGATGATGGAATTATTTACATGGGAAATGGTATATCATGTAAATTTGTGGGAATTGGTAGCATTCGAAATAAGATGTTTGATGAAACTGTTAAAATACTTACTGATGTGAGACATGTACCTGAGCTAAGAAAGAACCTAATCTCTTTGGGAGTCTTAGATACTGGAGGATATAAAAGTATTGTTTAAGGGGGAGTTATGAAGGTATACAAAGGAATCCTACTAGTTATGAAAGCAAAGAAGGTTGGTAACCTGTTTTTGTTAGAAGAAAGAACCGAGTCAGATCATGCGACAACAGTATCCGAGAAGGATAGTGATTTTGTTCAACTGTGGCATCAAAGGTTGGTCCATATGAGTGAAATAGGATTGAAGGTATTATGTGATCGCAAGTTGCTTCCTATTCTAAAGTCTTTAAAGTTAGATTTATGCAAGCACTGTATTTATGGAAAACACAATAGGCAGCGATTTAAAATCGGAAGACACACTAGTGAGGGAATCCTTGATTATATCCATTATGATGTTTGGGGACCATCCCCTACTGTTTCATATGGAGGATCATCATATTTTGTTACTTTTATAGATGATTTCTCTAGGAAGGTTTGGATCTATATGTTGAAAGGAAAGGCTGATGTATTTACTGTTTT
>SNQJ01S0063828.1:75133-87957 GCA_010110895.2 Picea sitchensis | reverse complement strand
GATTACTCATGCAAGATACAAATAAACAACAGCATAATCAATGAACATAAGCACATAAACACAACAATTGATAAAGGAGTTCACCCCTCTCTTGGGCTACATCTCCTGGTCCAGCTTCCAATGGATCATTATTATTAATTTCTGAAAGTGCTCAAAAACGTGCTTTACAATACTCAAACTGATTAACAGACTACTCCAATGGCTTCAAAGCATCCAAAAACCCCTAGTTGGGCTTTTTCGGCACCTCGTTTGGCCAAAAAACGAAGAAGTTAGGCCTCTTGGAAGTCCCTCCTTCAAGCTTGCTGTCTCTGCATCTACAAAACGCACCCTTGTTTCATGAACCTAGCACACACGCAATTTAAAGTGTGAAAACCCAGCACCGGGCACAACCGCGCCAACGGTGCGAACTATAGGACGGTTATGGGCACGTCAGCCCCTAACCGCCTAGCACTCAAGCACATGAGATCCTCCATACGACCTCGGGCTAGCAACAAATTTAAACTTCCCCGCGCTCCTGGTTGTGGTCACATGCAACACAATAGAACCGTGGCTTAAACTTAACCGTTTCAAATTGTTTGAACCATATTTTCAAACCGCGCGCGCACACTTATGTAATAAAGATGTGGTTATATGTGAAATGGCGCGCGACCAAGGGCTGGGGCTAAGCCCCGTCCCCGTCGCAGCCCAAACCAACCCCACATTCAAATTCAAATATAATTTGCACCACATACATATTAAGCAACGTACGGTGACGCACTAGTTGATAGCTCCTTGCCAAGTCGTTCCCCTACCCGGAGGTCGCGGGGTCAACTCCTGCCAATGACAAACTTTTAAACCAAACAACGAGTGACACGTGGCGACCACGGATTGGGCCACGTGTCATCGTACCATTAGCCACCAAAAGCACATGTGTCAAACTCTCATATGCCAACTGTCTGCCAATCAGAATCTACCACGTCATCACATGCCACATCAGCGTACGGTCGTATGGCCCTGCCACGTCAGCCTGTACGGACTGTACAGTGAGCGTCCTTTTTTTTTTCATGTTTGACATTCGGAACAGATTTCTATATCTCTCGCTCCCAACGTCCATTTGAGACAAAACGAGTTGTGTTGGGTTCGCAACGACGAGGCCTACGCTCTCGTTCAGTTTGAAGCGATTCTGAGCACTTTGAATTTTTGAGCAAAATTTGATCCCCTGATCAACAATGACCTCCATAACTATGACCTTAAAAACTTTGACCTTAGGAACTACGACTTCACTGACCTCAAAATATTTGACCTCAGGAACTATGATTTCAGTGACCTCATGAACTATGACCTTAGTGATCTCAAGAAATTTTACCTCAAGAATTATGACCTTAGAAACCTTTACCTCGAGAACTATGGTCGTGACATCATGAACTTTGACCTCATGAACTATGACCATGACCTCAATAAATTTGACCTCACGAACCTCAAGAACTATGGCCTCAGTGACCTCAAGAACTATGACCATGACCTCATGAAATTTGACCTCATGAGCTATGACCATGACCTCAGGAACCTCAAGAACTATGACCTCAGTGACCTCAAGAACTATGACCATGAACTTAGAAACTATGAGATCAGGAAATTTGACCTCAGGAACTATGACCATGACCTCAATAAATTTGATCTCAGGATCATCAAACACTGTGACCTCAGTGACCTCAAGAACTATGGCCTTAGGAACTATCATAGTTTTTTAGGTCATTATTCCTATGTCATAGAAATTATGAGCTCAGAGACCTCAGACACTATGAACTCAAGAACTTTGACCTCAGTGACCTGATAGTTCATAATATCATGTTATCATAGGTCATATTCAGGTCATAGTTCAGTGACCTCGAGAACTTTGACCTTCACAAGAATTTTTACCTTGGTAACCATGACCTCAGGAACCATGACATCAAGAACTTTGACCTTATGAACTGTGATAGTTCTTGAGGAACTATGATCATGACCATGACCTCGGGAGATTTGACCTCAATGACCTCAAGAACTATGACCATGACCTTAGGAACTATGACCATGATCTCAGAAACTTTGACTTTAGTAACTATGACCATGACCTCAGGAATTTTGACCATAGGAGCTATGACCTAAATGACCTCAGGAACTATGACCACAACATCAGAAACTATGACCATGACCTCAGTGACCTCAAGAACTTTGAAATCATGAATTATGACCTTAGTGACCTCAAGAAATTTGACCTTAGGAACTTTGACCTTAGAAACTATGACCTTAGGAACTTTGACCTTAGAAACTATGACCTTAGTAACTATGACCATGACCTTAGGAACTTTGACCTCAAGAGATATGACCATGACCTCAAGAAATTTGACCTTAGGAACCTCAGGAACTATGACCTTAGTGACCTCAATGACCTCAAGAACTATGACCTTAGTGACCTCAATGACCTCAAGAACTATGACCATGACCTTAGGAACTATGACCTCATGAACAATGAATATGACCCTAGGAACTCTGACCAGACCATGACCTCAATAACTTTGATCTCATTAACCTAAAACACTATGACCTCGGTGACCACATGAAATATGACCTTAGGAACTATCACAACTTTTGAGGTCACAATTTCTATGTCATAATAACTATGATCTCAAATACCTTAGGAACTATGACCTTAGGAAATTTGACACTAGTGACCTCATAGTTCCTAATATCAAGTTAGCATAGTTCATAGTGCAGTGACCTCAGGAACTTTGACCTAGGTAACCATGACCTCACGAACTATGACCTCATGAAATTTTACCTTAGGAACTATGATCATGCCCATGACCTCAGGAACTACAGCCTCATTGACCTCAAGAACTATGACCATGACCTCAAGAAATTTGACCTTAGGAATTATGACCATGACCTCATGAAATTTAACCATAGCCACCATGACCTTAATGACCTCGGGAACTATGATCTTGACATGAGGAACTATTACCATGACCTCATACCTCAAGAAAAATGACCATAACATCAAGAACTATGACCATGACCTTAGGAATTTTTACCTAAGGAACTATGACCTCAGTGACCTCAAAAAAATTGACCTTAATAACTATGACCTCAGTGACCTTAGGAAATTTATCATCAGGAAATTTGACCTCGGAAACAATGACTTTAGTGACCATGATAAATTTGACCTCAGGAACTATGACCTTAGTGACCTTAGGAACTATGAATGTGACCTCAGTAAATTTGACCTTAGGAACATTACCATGACCTCAAGAACTTTAACCCTAGAAGTTATGACTTCAGTGACATCAAGAAATTTGACCATAGGAACTAGGACCATGACTTCAAAAACTTTGACCTCGAGAAATATGACCTCAATGGCCTTAGGAAATTTGAATTCTAGAATTATGACCTCAGTGACCTCATGAATTTTGACCATGATCTCAGGAACGATGAACTTGCAAACTACGACCTTGTGAACTATGACCTTGAGAACTTTGACATTGGGAACTTTGACTTCAAGAACTATGACCTTAAGAACTATGATCTCAACATTATAATCTTGGGAACTATGATAGTTCCCGAGATTAAATTTCATTCCTATGACCTCAAGGATTGACACGAGAACTATGATCTTAGGTCAAAGTTGGTTCTTATGACCTCATTAAATTTAGCCTTAGGAACTATGCGGTCATAGTTCTTGAGGTCATAATTCCTATGGTCAAATCTCTCAAGGTCATAGGAACTTTGATTCTTATGAACTATGATAGTTCCTGAAGAGCTATGATATTTCTTGAGGTCATTGTTCCTAAGGAATCATGAGCCAATAGTTCCTCAAGAACTATCATATTTATTCATGAACAATGACCTCTGAAACTTTGACCTTAGGAACTAGTTCCTAAGGAACTATGACCTCATGAATTTTCATACCTCCTAAGGTCATATTTCATGAGGTCATAGTTCTTGAGTTCCTAGTGTCTATTTCATAAGAACTATGACCTCAAGAAATTTTATATCCTATTACATCATGAGCTATGACCTCGGGAAATTTGACCTCAAAAACTAGTTCCTAAGGAGATATATATGACCTCAAGAACTATCATAGCTCCTAAGGGCATAGTTCTTGAGGTCAAATTTCTTTAGGTCATAGTTTTTATGTCATAAAAGAAATGACCTCAATAAATATGATCTCCCATGACCTCCAAAACTATGACCTCAGTGACCTCAAGAAATTTGACTTTAGGAAATATGACCTCGGGAACTTTGACCTTGAGAAAAATGACCTTAAGAATTATAACCTTAGTGGCCTTAAGAACTTTAACCTCAAGAACTATGACCTCAGAAACTATGACCTTTGGAACTATGACCTTAGTGACCTCAAGAACTTTGACCTCATAAACTATGACCATGAACTCAAGAAATTTGACCTTAGGAACTTTGACCTCAATGACCTTAAGAACTTTGACCTCATAAACTATGACCTTTACCTCAAGAAATTTGACCTCACGAGCTATGACCTCAATGACCTCTAGAACTATGACTATGACCTCATGAACTACTAACCGAGTGACCTCAAGAACTATAATCATGACCTCAGGAACTTTGACCTCAAGAATTATGACCTCAGTGACCTCAAGAACTATGACCTCAGGAAATTTGACATCAGGAACTATGACCATGACCTCAAGAACTATGACCATGACATCAGGAAGTTTGATCATAGGAACTATTGATATGGATTTTATGAGCAGAACGAAAATGAATACATATTGTTATTATTCTTAACACAGAGACACAAGAATAACATAGATACAATAACATAGATACAGTAAAATTGGTTTCTATTCAATAAGAAAATGTATTGAAACTGTAAAATGTAGCGGAAAACAAGCTTGTTATAATGGCGATGACTTATCTCTGAGAAGAGATGTGACGGTTGCACTCATTCACAAGAACATGGTTACAATGAGGCTCTCCAAGCATTTTTACAATAAACAGGAATTCCAAAACCCTAGACATACAAAAACCTAACCCTAGGAGATGACGCGCCAAAAGTCATGTGAGCCCCGTTGGGGTAAGCTAGTACATCAACTTACTCGGGTTGTAACTTTTGCATATGATCTCCGTTTCAGGCGTACGATAGCCTGTTGAAAAGGTATATCTGAGGAATACACATGTTTCCATCAAAATCTAACTCCATTTATAGTTTGACTATGGTGATCCCTAAAAATGTTGTTTAGGGCCTCAAAACGGCCCTGGAAGTCATGGACCCGAAAACTACGAAAAAAATGCCAAACTAGAAAAATGCCAAAATGAGCCAGTTGGAATAAGTGGGAAGCCACCAAAATCCGTCTGGATAAATCCTCCCCCTTAGGAATCAGTGGTCTCCATTGCATTGAGTTCCCCCCATCATATGAGGAAATTTATGTTGAATTTGGCCCCGGGTGAGCCACTTGCCTTGGTGCAAGAGTTGCCCTGCTTTGACAACTCAATAAAGTTGGATCCTTTGTTAACGTGTTCCCTTGACCTGTGTGTCCAAAATATGATCATTGGATGCATTTTGAATGAAATTGTGGTTGAGCTCTGTTGGTGTCAATTGTTCTACTATCTATGAGGTGTCCAATAATGGTGGGAAGTATGGCCGAAGGAGATCCACGTTGAACACTGGGTGGAGGCCAAGGAAAGGGGGAATGTTGAGCTAAAAATCATTTTCACCCACAGCCTTGGTGATGGTGTAAGGTACATAACGGAGTGGGAGAAGATTCCGATGGGGCCCTGAAAGGCGTTCTTTCTGCAAGTGTAACCACACTTTATCTCCCACCTGAAACTTATGTGGCACCCGATGTTGTTCATGGCGTTGCTTGTACTTGGCATTGGAGTTTTGTATAATATCCTAAACCTGTTGGAATATGTGCTGGATCCACTCAATGAATCGAGAGGATTTTCCAGCTTCAGTTGGAATAGGTGATGAATCACCCGGGGTGGCCTCAAGAGGGAGTGAAAAATCCATGGGACCCAATGGTTGGAATCCAAACCTGACCTGAAAGGGGATGTGGCTGGTTGATCTATGTAGGGATTTGTTGTAGCTATGTTGAACATAGGGAAGACTCACATCCCATGTGCGTGGGTTCTTGTAATCGTACATGCACAAGATATGCACGATCATCCGATTGATGACCTCAGTTTGGCCATCTATCTGGGGGTGGAAGGCAGTGGATTTTGTGAGCTTGGTGTCTAGCAGTGACCAGAGGCTCGACCATAATGTGTTGAGGAACAAACTGTCCCGATTTGAGACAATGGTTTGTGGGATTCCAAAATGTACCCAGACTCGTTCAAAGGAGAGCTTGGCAGTGGCCTCTGTTGTGATGTTCTTCTTGCAGGAAACCAAGATTGCCATCTTGGAAAAACGATCAACAACCAAAAAGACAAAGTATTTTCCCCTGTTGGTGGATGGAAGGCCCGACATGTAGTCCATTGATATGGATTCCCATGGCCTGTCAGGAGTAGGAAGGGGGTGTACATGCCCTATTTCTTAGTGGTCGGTTTGGAAATAGCATAGGCAGTGCAAGACCTGATATACTTGCTGACATCCTGTCGAAGTTTCGGCCAGAAGAAATGTTTCTGCAACACTTCCACTATCTTTTCTACACCGAAGTTTCATGCCACCCTATTGTAGTGGGCTTCCTAAATCATCTTCGCTCGCTCACTTGATGGAACACAGAGATGGCCCAGTCAGCACAATAGCCCATCCTAAAGATGGAAATTAAAAACAATTGAGTCTGTGCCCAACATTCGGTATGTGGTGGCGAAGTCAAGGTCTCTCTCATAGAGGTTGGCCCATCCGGAGGTCTCATGGCTATAAGATTCTAGCACTGTGGTGAGTGTCACGACTGTAGGTCGGATGAGGCAATCAAGGACTCGATTGGTAATGTTGGTTTTATACTTGATGTTGAGGTGGAGCGACTACAAGTATGTGGACCACTTTTGATGGAGGTCATTCTGCAATTTGCCTTGTGTCTACATGAACTGCAGTGGATTATGATATGTTTGGATGACTATCTCCTTCCCGAGAACGTAACGTCTCCACTGGTGGCAGGCTTGCACAATGGAGTACATTTCTTTGTCATAAGTAGGGTACTTATGGAAAACATCTGATAGTGTCTCACTATGATAGGCCAGGGGGTGGCCATGCTGAGTGAGAACTACGCCCACAGCATAGTCTGAAGCATCTGTCTCGATCTCAAAGGTTTGTTGTAGGTACGGTAATGAAAGTATTGGGGTTGAGCACAAGAGCTACTTTAAATCATCGAACACTTGTTGTTGGGACATGACCCACACAATTTTTTCCTTACCACCAGCCCTGGTTACTTGCCTGAGGGCCCATGAAAGTTGGGAGAATCCCAACACGAACTTGCGATATAAATTGGCAAGGACTAAGAAGCTCCGAAGCTCAGTGAGTGTGGTTGGGGCTGACAGTCACAGATGACCTAGATATTGGCTTGATCCACTTGCACACCATGTTGATCCACAATGTAGCCTAGGTATTGGACCTTGTCCATGCCAAAGGAGAATTTTCCCAAGTTGGCATATAGCTTATGCTGTCGCAGGGTGTGCAGAGCCTGTTGAATATGTTGCAAGTGTTCCTCCCAAGTCTTGTTGTATATGAGGATGTCATCCAGATACACCACTACAAAAGTATTGGTTAAAGGTCGCAGGATATCGTCCATCATCCTCATGGAAGTTGTTGGAGCATTTATCAAACCAAAAGGCATGACCAACCATTCAAAAAGACCTTCTTTTGACTTGAAGGCATTTTCCATACATCTGTTTGTTCTATGGGAACCTGATGGTAGCCAGACTTCAGATCAATCTTACTAAAGTATTTTTCCCCCTTGAGTTGATCAAGAAGATCGTCGATTATGGGGATCAGGTACCAGTTTCTGACTGTGATTTTATTTAGGGCCTAATAATCAATGAAAAGTTTCTAGGTCTTGTCTTTCTTCTGCACCAACACGATTGGGATCCCAGAGGGCGATGAGATAGGATGGATGTGCCCCTTGTGGAGAATTTATTGGATATGTCACTTTATCTCCTCATTCTCTAACAGATATCGGTGGAATGTTGGTCCATTGGGCAGCGGTGTGTTAGGGGTCAAATATATGGGATGCTTGACCTGACAGTGCAGAGGTACCCCGATAGGTGACGAGAATATATCTTTGTATTCTTACAAGACCTTTTCCACTTGCTTCTGCTGTGTGGAGAGGTCGGTCACGGAGGCCCTGGATGTGGCTGAAATCTTTCACTCACTCTGAGAGAGAATCACGAAGAATACAAACTTCCTGGTCTAAGAAATGGCCTTCCTGTATTGCTTGGTAGAGATCAAGGAAATAACACTAGGTGGGACTAACTCGTATATCCTGTATAATTTCCTGTTCAAAGTAATAATAACATTGTGAGGCCTAAATTTATATACATCATGACGTTTCCATAAATAAGGGTGGCCCAAAATAACTTTAAAAACTTCAATAAGAGCAACATCACACAATACCTCATCTTTGAAGGGCTTGATTCCATATGGCAGGTGGCACTGTTGGCTGAAGGAGAGATCGCTTCCTCGATGGAGCCATCTAATGGTGTAGGGTTGTGGGTGCGACGTTGTCGACAGGGCTAGCCACTTGATGACCTCTTCTGAGATGAGTTTATTCTGGCTAACACTATCAACGAAAAAGTGTTGCGGGGTTCCTTTTACCCACATATGTGATGTAAAGAGGCGCTCGCCTTCTTCTGGCTCATCTGGTTCACTGGGCTGGACCTTGGTGGTAGCAACAGTCTCATTGGGTTCCGCATCAATGATATGTCTCCCCCTTTTTGGTTTTGACTTAAAGTCGGAACCCACATCTAATTCAGAGGCTTTCACCTCAGCCACCAGCGATTGCTTGGAGCAGAAACCAGCAGTGTTATGCCAAGGGATCCTATGGAAGTCGCACCACTTCTCGGTATCTTTATTTGTCTTTCGGTGTCCTTATTTTCTGGCGGCCTAGAATGGTTGTCCTGATGTTGTCCGTATTTTCTCTATCCTTTGTTCTGTAGGTTGGGGATTCCCTTTACTTTCTTATGATGTGAGGGGTTCCCAGGCCCAAATTTCCACATCTTTTGTTTAATCTTTTGCTCAATTTTGACAGCATATCGATAGGCTGCGCCCAAGGAAGAGATGTCCAAAAACTCCATTTTGGCCTAGATGTATCCATGCAAACCATCGCAATACTTGAGCACCAGATTTCACTCAGAATATTTGATACCCATCTGGGTGCGCAAGGTATGAAAGATATTTATGAACTCGGGCACTGCTTGGTCTCTTTCCTGCCGTAGTGTGGTCCATTTTGTATATAGGTCATCA
Organism: Picea sitchensis; assembly: GCA_010110895.2. Lineage (NCBI taxonomy): Eukaryota > Viridiplantae > Streptophyta > Pinopsida > Pinales > Pinaceae > Picea > Picea sitchensis. Next base: position 78,563 of record SNQJ01S0063828.1, on the reverse strand, counting down.
TAACTTTCGACATGGTAGTATTGTTCCTTGATAGCATCCCTGAAGGACTCCAGGTGACCGTGACTATAAATAATGAGGGTTCCTTTGTTTCCTTTTTCTCACAGAAAGTCTCCCACCAATATTTGACATGGGGAACGACTTTAAGGAGCACAAACGTAATATTTTCTCTGTTCAAAAAGTTATGGACAAAAAAATACCCTTCTAGCAGATTCAACCATTTGTCTACAACATCTGTGTCTATCTGACCTTCAAATATGGGAATATCAAAGTTGATTTGTACCTTTAAGGGGGGCGGCGCCTCCATTCGATGAATATGCATCGCCTATTGGTAGCTGTTGAAGGATTTGTGCAAAACTGTCTATCATTTCGTTCATCTGTTGCATGAGGGCTTCCTCGAGAAAATTTTTGAAAGGATATCTTGTCCCATCATATTTATTTTCTCCCGCCATGAGAGGTCACTTGGCTGTGCGAGATATTTTTTCCTCAAGAGAAACAAGCTCGAGACCCAATCCTTTCTACCCTAACCTCGTCGGGGACATGCATTAATAACGACAAGGAGCAGACCTCTCTGATACCATTGATTCAGATTTTATGAGAAGAACAAAAATGAATACAGATTATTATTATTCTTAACATAGAGACACAAGAATATCATATATATAATAACATAGATACAATAAAATTGGTTTATATTCAATAAGAAAATGTGCTAAAATGTAAAATGCAATGGAAAACAAGCTTGCTAGAATGGTGTCGGCTTATCTCTGAGAAGAGATATGACAGATGCGATCATTCACAAGAATATGGTTACAATGAGGCTCTCCAAGCCTTTTTACAATAAACAGGAATTCCAAAACCCTAGACATCCAAAAAGCTAACCCTAGGAGATGAAGTGCCAAAATTCATGTGGTCCCCATTGGGGTAAGCTAGTACATCAACTTCCCAGGGTCGTAACTTTTGCATTCGATCTTCGTTTTAGGCTCATGATAGCCCGTTGGAAAGGTCTATCTAAGGAATACACATTTTTCCATAAAAATTCGACTTTGCCTACAGTTTGACTGTGTATATCCCTAAAAACGTTGTTTAGGGCCTCAAAACGGCCCCGGAAGTCAGGGAACCAAAAAGTAGGAAAAAAGTGTCAATCTAGAAAATTGCCAAAATGAGTCAGTTGGAATAGGTGGGAGGCCACCAAAATCCATCTGGATCAACTATGACCTTAGTCTCCTCAGAAATTATGACCATGGCCTTAGGAACTATGACCATGACTTTATGCACTTTGTCCTCAGGAACTATGGCCATGAACTTAGTAAATTTGACTTCCATTTATGAGAGATAAAGGTGCATCTTAAAAGTTTACATGAATTTCAACTTGAAATAAAAAAAAAATGGCCTATATAGTTTACCCTTCTCATAAATTGATCGATTTTATATTCATAAAAAAAGACTTAACCAAAATATTTCCCATAGTGTGCACCCTTTTTCACCATAATTAGATAATATAAACTGAAATCTAAAATAGAGAACTAGCCTTACACAGAAGTACAAAACCATCAAAAGACACATTTTAAAAATCTAAAACAAAGGAGAGATGGCATAAAATTATGGTGGGAAGTCTACGTTCAAAGACAATATATCTAAGGCTATGGATGTTCATGACATTCTCGTAAAGCCACATTGAGATATCAAAAATACCCATATAAACATCACTAGGAAAAGGTTGTTTAGGGACCATATTTATCACATGAAAAAATAAGAAAAAAATATCTTTCTTTCCTCCTCCCTCGATACCCTTATAGAGGTAAAAAAGTTTTATACATGACTTGAAAGTAATGCCCTTGAAATATCTAGCATCATACTGGGTCCTAAACCTTAGCCTCATAGTTTGATCGAGGAAATAGGAAATCCACTCAAGCCCATAGCATGTTTAGTAGTAGCCATTCCATACATAGGTCTCAACCTTCAATCTTAATAGCCATTCCATACATAGACATGAACCTCCAATATTAATTATAAATATAAATATAATAGACACTTGGGAATACATCAGGCTTGTATTTTCTTAATCCCATTTTTATTATGGAGTCAATAACATAAAAACAATAGATGGAATATTATTTTTCTTGGCTCCTTCCACTTCATCGAAACTCCAAGGGCCAATCAAAGAAAATTTGAGAATAACACATATTGAAGTATTCCTTATGATTTATCTTTTATTAAGATACACATCAACATGCCTTTACTACTTTTATTGTAAGGATCATATTACTTATAAGAAACGAGCATCTTCCTAAGTTTGAGCTTCAGGTATTTAGGTCTATGACTCGGGTCTAGGTGGATATGTTGGATTGTGATGCTCCTCAATGGTTATGTAGCATTTAGACATTTATCTTGGTTGACTTATGTCATTTTTCTATGTTTCTCAATGGTTATGTCACAATCTGATGTTCCTCAAGGGTTAGGTTAGATTGTCACATTCTTTCACTCATCCTTACACCCCTTCCTTAGTTCCCAAGTCTATATGGATCATATCTTTAAGCTACATGCTATTCCCACTTCCATTTTCCAAGTCGAGTGGATCCACTAAATGAAGAAAGTTGATACAAATTAAGTTTGTAAATGACCACATTTTATTCAAACGTTTTGTGGAGATGAGTGATCTCCATCGATGGAATAGATTTATTTTTTTCCACTATATATGTATCAAGAAAAGGAGGGATTGAAGCAGCTATGGTGGAAGATATTTTTTACCCATCTTCTTAAATGAAACATGTTTGGAAGTCAAAGGAACTGTGAAACCGACAATCATTTCCCACAATCGCAACCAAGTAAGGGTTGAATTGTTTACTATGCAATAGATAGACAAACGAATGTGGTCCTCAAGTTTTTAACTCTCATAAAATAAACATTCTTGATTTACTAGAATCCCTTGTGATAGCTCCAATTTATGCTTTAGAACCAAAACATAATTTATAGAATTGCCTCAATTTTTCATACAAATAATCAAATGGTTACCATATTCTTTATCAATTTGAGATAGAAGGATGCATGGAGCATTTCACATTATTTTTTTTCTATGAAAAATCTATAAGGTTTTGATGTTATATAACGAGACACCATTAACATGAACAATGTATAGAAACATTAAGTAATCATATCTTTCAACATTATTTCTTGATTAAAAAGGGTTGAAGGAAGGACACTACTTTAGGTTGCAATAGTGTTTGTGAGAAGGTTTGCCATTTTTAAAGAACATTGTTGACTCTATGATTTATGGAAGGAAATTTGTATTGGCCACTACAAACAATGAAGATGATATTGGAAAGAAGGAAATTTGTTCTTTTGATAAGTTAACTTGTTTTAAAGAAATTTGAAATTCAATTGTAGAAGCTTGCCACTACTTTGAAGTACTTCTTTGAAATTTAGTTATAAT
>SNQJ01S0063828.1:61241-73419 GCA_010110895.2 Picea sitchensis | reverse complement strand
AGGAAAAACTTAAACGCAAGATCCTCTTGAATTAAAATCTCAAAGAAACTGAAAGAAATTATAACAAGACTATAATATAACATTCATCATAATACAGTCATAAAAATCCATGTGAATCAGTCAATCATGAACTCTCTTAGTATCAGAGACAAATAAGATGGAGCAAGAAAGCTGACTTAGGTTAACCAAGATGTCTCAAAAACAAATACATAACCAGAGAACCAATGTTCTTCACAAAAATATTGCAATAGCAGGGAGCCTAGCTCAACCATTCGACCTTAACAAAATATCAAAACTACCTATATATACTAAAATGATGCAACCATCAAGAATGTGATCAGATAACTGCCTTCAAAGCCTTCAGTTGGCACCCACTCTGTCAGGTTGTGCAGATTTCATGATGTCAGACGCGATCCAGGCATAGTTATGTACTTTACAAGAAAAAATTCCCATAAGGAAGCATCAGATCGTAAGTGTGCATTCACGACTGCTCTCTGCAATATTTTCCATTTATGGAATGAGGCGAGGTCTCAACTGCTACTGACAATCTTCAATAACTGTCTTCATTGGGATTAGGACCGAGCCTCACACCCATAACTATTCTCAGACAGTGCCAATGACTTCAGTGAGTCCATCCTTACGCCTCGACACCATGAATGACATTTTTTTGTGACCAATGCGAGCTTTGTAGGTGGCAGTCTGATAGCGTATGCGTAGGGGTGATGNGATTGGAGATTTGCGTTAAACAAACAATCAAATTATTTTATAATCGGACTCCATCGCTGACAATTTGAAGGCATTTCATTTAAGTTTGGTCAGACTTCGGATAAAATGGGAGGCATTTCATATAAATTTGGAACTGCTTTGGATAAATTGGACGCATTTGGATTAAATTTGATTGGAATATATCAGAGCTAGGGCATCAAATCGATTGCAGCCTTCTATAATGGTAAGTAAATGTATATTTTCAAGATGTTTTGTTCTCCTTAATTTATCTAAGACCGCTTATTTCAGTCTAATGCTTCATTCTGTATTGAGTTGAATTTATTCATGTGCCATAAAGTCGTCCTTTCTTGTTTTCATGTAATGTACAATTTAACTCAAATGCATCATTTTTTTTGTTATTTACACATGTCTAATTTATGCCCCTCAAAATTTTTATTCAGTGTCATCTTTGAATGGCTTATTTGATACATAATTTTTTATTTGGCTCAAAATCTCTTTTTTTTTTTTACTTTTAACTGCCTTCTTTCCTTTAGCTGCATTATGTGTTTGAAATTCTTTGCTATATCATTCGAATCGTGCTATTAGAATGGAGATTTAGGGAGATCTTCGATATCAATTTTCTAAACCTTGTGCTTGTGCTTGTTAGCATTAGCAGGGAGAAATTGTCACTTTGTGTGAGCACCAACCTTTGTCCTCTTGTTGCATGGTTATATAGCATTTTTAGGATTAGCTATCAAAGGTGTGAGGTTCCAATCCAACTCAAAGAATAGCTTCATTTAGACATTATAGGCTACCCGGTAAGTGCATTTGACACCAGCTTTTGCTAATGCTCTTGGTAGGAAATCTCATGAGAATAAGGAAGAGTGAGAATAACAACCACATTAGAAGCATTATCAAGTTGAATTGAAGCTAGGATTCCCAAGCTTCGAGCTTATCACCCGCAATCCAAAACAAAGTTAAAAAGAAAAACAATGCAATAGGTGGTAGGTCTATAAAATTAATATTATGATACATGGCGTGATTTTAATAGGGAATGGATAGACGAAGAAAGCCTAGAAAGGAACCGTCCTCTCAATAGCGCCCCCGCCTCCATTGACGGAAAATAAAACGAAAGAACTCAAACTCTAAACCTCTTGCATGGAAACGAAGAAGCTTCAACACTGAGAAGTCCCAAGATTGAACCTCACAAGAGTTGAGATATCAAAATATAACCACAGAAATTGAACTTGAAACCTCTTTCATAAAAATACTCAGGCGCTTTGGTGTGGTGGAGGGGGTCCCAAGATCGAACCTCATAGGTGTTTATATATTGATGTACTCAAGAAGTTTGTTGCGACTATTTCCCTGGCAAGGATTTAAGTGTGAACTATGTTTGGTAGCTGGTCAAGACGCTCTTCAACTCCTTGACACAAATAAAATTGCCGGTGTCCTCGTCAAACACATGAAAAACATGCTTCAACTCCTCCTCCTGATCTCTCCCCCATCACGCCCTCCATCGTAGTTGAGCAGCTGCTCTCCCATAGAGTGGTGTAGGGACCTCCACCAATCCCTCCACCGTGCCCCCATCCAAATCCTACACCCTTTCCGATTTCACCACCGATCCCTCTATCGTGACCTCCTTCGAATCCACCACCTTTCCCAATTCCTCCGTTGCCACCTTTGCCAATCTCACCTTCAAATCCACCATTTTTTCCAATAACACCTTCAACCGCACCAACTTCTCCAATCATGCCTCCAAATCCACCTTCTTTTTCAATACCTCCACCTTTTCCAGTGCCTCCACAAATTCCTCCACCTTTTCCAATCCCTCCACAAATTCCTCCACCTTTTCCAATCCCTCCTCCAAATCCACCTCCTTTTCCAATACCTTTGTCGATTCCTCCACCTTTTCCAACCCCACCTCCTTTTCCAATTCCTCCACCCTTTCCAATTCCATCACCAAATCCTCCTATCCCACCACCACCTCCAAACCTTCCACTACCACCAAATCAGTGCTGAAATTATCATTGTGAGCAACTACACACCAAAAAAAAAAAAAAGTTAAACAACACCCTAACAAGAATGCACTAAGAATGAACAATCTTAACACTGGATATATATATATAACTTTGTACTGACACTATATATGTGAGCAGCTACACACTACAAAAAAAAGTGTTAATTAACACCTAATGAGAATGCACTACCAATGAACGATCTTAATCTTGGATCTACTAATTGATACTATAAAAAAACAAAACTGTGTCAAACTACTCAGTCCTTAGTATATGCCTAGGTTAAGCTAGATTACATCTTCTTTTATTTGTCATTACATGTTTTTTTTTTTTTTTTGGGAGTGTATTGGCTTCTCACATTGAGCTATAACACTAAACTTTCCTCAATGAAATCAACATAGGATTAACTAAAATAATAAGCCTAAACTTTCCTCTATGCAATTAGCAATAAACAACATCAAATTAATTAAAACAATAGAATTCTTATGTAACACACCCAACTCCTTAATACTCTTTTAAGGGGTGGGGCATCATAAATTCGTTTTTCCTTAACTAACTCTTCTCAAATCATCTCTCTGAGATGATTCATTCTCTTCTATTTTCCCGTAGCTTTCTAACGATTGCCATCGGATTCTAAAACGACCCTTGGTTTATATCTTACAACTTCCCAAATTTCTTCGGGCGTTCATTGGTTGAGGTCCACGTGACACCCACATGGCTTCATCTCGTTAGTATCATCTCTTGGTTCATACCTCTTGTACGGAAGGTCCATCCATCAACCAATCCGACGACTGGCTTAACCCTCGTCTGACACACAGGATAGCATGGAATTCATAGTTTGGCGCTTTCGACGCTGAACGTCTCATTGCTCTCTATGCACGAGACCTCTTAAAGTCCCAAACTTCCAAATTTCCAGAAGCTTGCCACGTTGTTCTGGCCTTCGGACCTTTTTGGTCTCTCTACAATGCTACATCCCAAATCCTCCGAAGTCCCGAAGTCCCGGACTCTCGGAGTCCCAGTCACTTCACCAACCACGTTGGCTAGGCGAACACGTATGAGGAACTGACACATAGGAGGAATCAGGATGACACGTGTTACGTTCCAATGGGCCTATAGGGTATGTGATACACATGAATCAGGGTGACACATGGCATGTCAAGTTGGGGTCCACATCACCCTGGATGACATCACTACACCATGTCACCCCAGACCGACAACCTTATAACATTCCTCAGATCTCACGGTCAAGATCCGACCACGTAGATTTATAGATCTACATCTCTTGTTACCTCGAGGATTCGACGTTCGGAGTTTTACAATGAAAAATCCTCCATTCTCCCGAAATGCTCAATCTCAAACTAAAAGGGCTAGCGCCACGTGTCCCCGATATATCAACGACTGGGAAAGAACCTGAAGGACCCCTTGATCTAAAGTTCTGGGTTATTTGCGACTCTGACCTTCGAGGTTTTGGATCCCGATTTAGTTGGTAAGATAGGTTCACCTAACCTCCTAGGGAACCACCTAATGCCAGTCAACCTTACGGGTAACCGTAACTCTCGGTCGCCTTTGACAGGTTTATGAATATGAGGGCCAACAATACTTCGAAGTCCCAGACTTCTAGAGCTTCAAATCCAGAAGGAATTAGCTCCCTTAGGCTTAGCCTAAGGTTCCTAGGTGTTGGTCATATGGGTTCTCCCGAACAAATCTCGTCCGTTCGTCTTCCAGGTGAAAGGGTCTTTCCTTTCGAGAATTAAATCTCGTTATCCTTCTCGAGCTTCATCATGAAACTGTTAAGGGTTTGGGAATGATATCTCAGTCACACAACAAGGAGTCTGAAGGGGATAGTCTCATTAGAAAGACAGGGCTAGATTGACGCACTACTTTCTATCTTGGCTGTCCTATAGGTTTATGTCCCAAGGCACCTTGAAGGCTAAATTGGGACACATAGACAATTAATCAGAAACATAAGTTGTCAGGAAGACAAACACATACACACAACTTAGCCATTTCAATACAAAAACCATTTATAGATATATAAATACACACATGCATCCATTATTCCCAATTCAAAGCACAAAGCATGAAAACACTTATCAGAACCAGAAGGCATGATGCGACTACTGAAAGGGGTGCATGTTTCCACCCAACCATAGGCTCAGTCACTCCTAACGGAATTACCACTAGCCACCCCCGAGCTAGACCACGATGCTCTGAAATATAATCCTTTCTTCCGACTCAGCAACCGTAGGGACAGAGGTTATTCTCCTCCTCCTACAGGATCTTGGCAAAGGTTTACACAATACCAAGCAAGGAGGACCGCCTGAGTACTTCCTCAGTCACTCATGAACCTTATTTATCAGCTTGTATCATAACCCTGCTAGCCATTTACTACAACCAACACATGCTCATTTCTTAGTTCTTCCTTAAACGCGAGAGCTTAATCTCTCATCCCTGCACACTTCGTAGGTCTTCCTCTGCCCACCACACCTTCCTTTCTTTCCTTTCTCAGCAAGATTGCGTGTGACTCAAATTTCCAATCCATGGCCAGGTCTGAAATCCTTACAGATGGGTGCTCTACCCCATCCCCTCATTAACTTTTGAGGAGGTCTTCCCACCTACCATCCTAACTGAAATTCATCCTTGGGTCAGAGGACTATTCTGGTCCTGAGAAATTAAATCCAGTAAGGTATTGATTTGGTGGAGGTTAACGCAACCATTCCTGGTCCCCTTCACCATCTCTTTCATATCATTCGTGGTCTCTCTTAGTACACCCCCCTTCCAGCATTCATGCAACACTTATCCATTTTCTAGTAAATAAAAAAATTTACATTGATTGAACTTTTATACAAAGGTCCATCTAATCAAAAATTCACACATATTGAGTTTGCCATAGTCTCTTGGCCAATATAATTATATTTACAAATTGGGGGAAACAAGGTGTTACAATTCCCTCCCCCTAAAATGAACATCGTCCTCGATGTTCTATCTGTCAACATGCTTTGTATATACAAAAGTAAACAAAAATGGATATTGATGTCTCATGGAATCCTCCATTTCCCACGTAGCCTCATTTGGGCCAAAGTGTTTCCATTGCACCTTAAGTTGTGCAATGGTTCAGTTCCTGAGTGGGGTTTCCTTCCTATCTAGTATGCATTGAGGTTCTGGCATGAACTCCCCTTTGACTCCACCTGGATCACAGACCAGTCAATTATATGATTAGAATCATGTACATACTTCTTCAATAATGAAACATGGAAAACATTATGTGCCTTTACTGTGGGAGGGAGTGCTAGCCTATAGGCTACAGGTCCCACTCTATCTAAGACTTCAAAGGGTCCACAATACCAAGTTGCTAGCTTGGAAAAAGCTCCCATTCTCAGGGAACTCTTCATGGGCCTAACTCTGAGATAGACATGGTCTCATGTCTTGAACTCTATGGGAGTTCTATTTCCGTCGGCATAACTCTTATGTCTATCCTGAGAAATTTTCAGATGTTGCTTTATCTGAATCACTTGTTGTTTCATTTCTTTCAACATGTCGGGTCCGATTGTAATTCTATCCACTGGATTACTCCAACTGATTGGAATCTTGCATTGTCTACCATAGAGGGCTTCAAAAGGGCTCATCTTCAGTGACTCTTGATAACCGTTGTTGTAAGAAAATTCTACCAATGGTAGGTAGTATTCCCACTTCTTAGGCTGATGCATTACATGCATTCTTAACATGTCTTCTAATATTTGGTTTACTCTTTCTGTCTGTCCGTTAGTTTGGGGGTGATAGGCTATGCTAACCAACAATTTAGTCTCAAAACCAACCATCAAGGATTTCCAAAAGCTTGAAATGAATTTTGTGTCTCTGTGAGATACAATCTGCCTAGGCATGCCATGTAGTCGGAATATCTCCTTCATGAAGATGTTGGAAATATCTATTGCCTTGCAAGTCGATTTGATAGGAATGAAGTGAGAAGACTTTCTCAATTTGTCCACCACTACCATGATGGCATCATTCTTCTTGGCCGATTTTGGTAATCCGATGATGAAATCCAGGGAGATGGTTTCCCATTTCCATTCTAGAATTGTTAGAGGCTGTAAAAACCCTACTGGGTGTCGGTGTTCTTCTTTAACTTGCTAGCATTCTAGACACTTAGCTAGATATTTAGCTATGTCATTTTTCAATCTAGGCCAATAGAATTGTTTCCTAGTTGGCGCGATCATTTTATGATATCTTGGGTGACTAGTATATGGTCTCTTCTGCAATTCGTCCATTATGAACCTCTTCAAGTTGTCACAACTTGGTATATACAATTTGTTTATGTAAGTCATCAGGCCTTCATCGAGCATCTGATAGCCTTCATACTTTATCCCTGTAGGCCCTTGCCTTAGGTATGAGGTCACGGTCTTCAAGAATGCATCTGTTTCTTGTGCATTCCTGACTCTTTCCCTGACATTCGTTTCACAGGTGCTCACCGCTTCCAGGTGAATCGTTTTCACACTTCTACTAAGGGCATCGACCACCCTATTGTCCTTTCCTTTGATGTGTCTGATTTCAAAATCAAACTCACTAAGGAGAGCCATCCACCTAGCTTGTATAGCATCAAGTTTTGGTTGATCAAACAGGTGCCTCAACCCACAGTGGTATGTCATAAGTACAAATATCCTACCCAGGAGGTAATGCCTCCACATTTTTAAAGCATGCATTATGGCAACCAACTCTAGCTCATGGGTCACATAATTGATTTCATGCTCATTCAATTTTCTAGATTCGTAGCAAATTACACGTCCTTCTTGCATAAGGACTCCTACGAGTCCTTCCTTGCAGGCATATGTACACACGATGAATTCATTATAGAGGTCTGCAATCTTCATCACGGGTGCATGGGTCAGAAGGTATTTCAGTGCCTGAAATCTTTCTTCAAATTTCGATGTCCAAGTGAATTTAACCCATTTTTTCTGAAGGGCATCGATTGGAAAACCAATCTTGGAAAATCCTTTTTTGAACCTTATATAGTATCCTACTAAGCCCATAAAGGATTTGATATCATATACATCCTTTGGGGTAGGCCATTCCATAATAGATCTAATCGTGTTAGGGTCTACTGCCACTCCTTCTTTAGAAATAACATGGCCTAAGTAATGGACTTGCTTCTGGAAAAAGTCACACTTGCTAAACTTAGTGTAGAGATGATGCTCTCTTAGTACTTTAAGTACAAGTCTAACATGTTCTTTATGCTCCTCTCTATTCTTGGATTATATTCGGATATCATCAATGAAAACCAATACAAATCTATCTAGGAATTTGTTGAGTACATTATTCATCAAGCACATAAAAGTGACGGGGGCATTGGTTAATCCAAATGGCACCACCACAAATTCATAGTGACCACATTTGGTCCTGAAGGTTTTTTTGTGGATGTCTTCATCATTGATTCAGAATTGATGGTATCCAAACCTTAAGTCAATCTTTGAGAAAATGGAAGCACCCCCTAATTGGTCGAACAAGTCATCGATTCTTGGTAAGGGGTACTTGTTCTTTACGGTGGTTTTATTGAGTTGTCTATATTCTATGCATAGTCGGAGTGTGTCATCTTTATTCTTCACAAACAAGACTAGTGCTCCCCATGGAGACACACTGGGTCAGATGTATCCTTTGTCCATCATTTCCTTTAGTTGTATCTTGAGCTCAACTAGATTGGGTGTACTCATCCTATAAAGTGTCCTAGACACTGGAACTGCTCCTGGTGCAAGTTCCATCGAGAAGTCAATGTATCTTCTCGGAGGTAGACCCGGTACCTCTTCTGGAAACACATATGTATACTCTCTTAATATGGGGTGGTCCTCTAGGTTCGGTTTTTCATCCTCAACAGATTCCAACACGTATATTTCATATAGAGGGAAACCCTTTCTGCAATAATTTTTCATTTGAAGGGTTGATATTCATCTCACGGAGACAGGCTTCTTAATCCCTTCGAGGGTCAATTTTCTCCCTTCTTCATTCTCACACTCCAAAGTTTTATGGTAACAATCCAATTTGGTTTTATAAGTAGCTAACCAGTCCATACCAATCAACAGGTCATAAGATCCTAGGGGAAGAATGTTAAGGGTCGCTTGGGTGGGAAGTCCATCCATGATGAATTGGAAAACTAGTATGAAGTATGCTACTTTTATTTTGGTTCTAGTGGCTAGTTGTACCAACCATGGATTAACATGTCTAACTGGTTGCAATTTACACTTATAAACATTTTGAGGGGCCACACAACTCAAATTAGAACCAGGGTCAATTAAAATAGAAACTAGATGGTTAGCAATCATACCTTCCATCTCCACCACTGAAGCTTGGTGGTTGGCTTGTTTATTATCCAAATCTGCATAAATCTATGGCATGCTCCTAGCCACATCATTGAATTTGGTAGCTTCTTGGATATTGTAGAATCTCCTACTATTATGTTGTCTGTGTGGACAATTCCTCAGTAGATGTTCTTCTCTGCAACCCCAACATTTCAAGGGTTCCTTCTTTGGGTTATTAGTCTTTCTTGTGCTTTCTCCAAAAGGTTTATTTCCACTCTGGGAGGGGAAATTTTTCTGATATACACTTCTAGTAGGAAGGCTTATCCTAGATTCCTTCCTATAGTACTTAAATCTTGAGGATTTGAACCCCTTCTTATTGAATCCCAAACTACTCTTCTTCTTCTAGTCCTCGCGAGGTTCTGTCTGACTCCCGAAATGTTCATAAAAATACCTTTCCTTCCAGATAGTGTCTTCTAAGGTCTTTGACTCTTTAAACTCAATCCTGTTCCAGTAGGTCTAAGGTAACCCACTAATAAATCATTGCACTTTTACCTTTTCATCCTTTATGTAGGGTACATACCTCAGCAGCTCAAGGAATTTATTGACATATTCCTCTATGATGAGTTGTCCCAACTTGAGTTCATAGAACTCCTTAGTCTTCCCATCAAAGCATTTCTCCGACATATACTTCTTATTGAAGTGTTTCTCAAATTGTTTCCATGATAAGTCATCTTCATGGATTCCTTTCACATTCTTAAGGTCTTCCCACCAAATGGAATATTTTCCATTCAGGTTGAAGATGGCTATTCAAGCCTTAAAGTTTTCAGAGTAGTCATGGACTCTGAAGTACTTCTTTAAACCAAGAAACCAAGCTTCTGCCTCTTCCCCTTTCTCAATCTCTCCATTGAAAGAGGGTGGTTTGGCTTTCTTGAACTCTTCAGGGTCATGAATTTTGGAATGCTTTCACTTCTTTCCTTTCCTTTGAGAATGTGAGCTAGTTTTTCTACTAGAAGATCCCTTGGAGTTGCCAGTTTCCTTTCTAGAGGACTCTCCTGATGAGTGTTCCCTGTCTATAGGTTGGACCTTCCTCGAGGTACTCCTAGTGTGGCCACTTATGGGACCATGTTTTTGTATCTCAGGGGGACTTTGACTTCTCTTCGTATGTCGTCGGTCCACATGATTGATTGAAGGTCCATGTTGCAATTGCCTCTGTATATCGGATAAGCTCTGCGCCAAGACTGCATTAATTTCTATTTGTTTTTCTTGATCCTTTATTAATCTCTCATTGTCAAACTTGCAACTCTGTAATTCCGCCATGAGGCTCCTTACAGTTTCATCCAAATCTGGAAGGGTACTCCACCACCCTCCTTTCGTCAAAGTCTTTGTCTCTATTCTGGGAGCCATCTCCTACTTCATGGCGCGTCACCATACTTTATGATTGTAGTTTCCCATGAATCACTAACTGCTTGAGTGCTGACAAAACACTTGTTGTTAGCTAACAGTCTATTAGTTCATGAACAACACATAGATCATATTTCTTAAATACACACACACAGTAGAAAGCTTTCATTGTTTTCATCAGTAAGGGTTTAACCAGACTCTTTAGGAAAGAGTTAAGGTAGGGCATCACCCTTAAAGTTATTTAAATATGATTTTTACGCAAATCGTCCATGAGCCCAAGAAGACCAAGTGTTGTAACCATGCTCTGATAACAATTTGTAACACGCCCGACTCCTTAATACTCTTTTAAGGGGTGGGGCATCATAAATTCATTTTTCCTTAACTAACTCATCTTGAATCATCTCTATGAGATGATTCATTCTCTTTTATTTGCTCGTAGTTTTCTAATGACTGCTACCATATTCTAACCCGATGCTTGTTTTATATCTTATGGCTTCCTAAAGTTCTTCGGGTGTTCATTGGTTGAGGGCCACATGATGCCCTCGTGGCTTCATATCATTAGTATCCATAGGGAAGGTCCATCCATCAACTAATCCAATGACTGGCTTAACCCTCATCTGACATGCATGCTAGCGGGGAATTCAAAGTTCGACGCTTCGACGTTGAACGCATGAGACCTCCCCAAGTCCCAGAAGCTTGCCACATGGTTCCGACCTTCGGACCTTTTTGGTCTCTCTACAATGCTACATCCCAAATCCTCTGGAGTCCTAGAGTCCCGGAGTCCCCGTCACTTCACCAACCATGTTGGTTAGGTGGACACGTACCAGGAAATGACACATAGGAGGGGTCAGGGTGACACGTGTTACATTCCAATGGGCCTATAGGGTATGTGATACACATGAATCCGGGGACACATGGCACGTCAAGCTAGGGTCCACGTCACCCTAGATGACGTCACTGCACCATGTCACCCCAGACTGACAACCTTCTAACATTCCTCAGATCTCACGGTCGAGATACTGCCACGTAGATTTATAGATCTACGACTCTTGTTACCTTGGGAATTTGGCGTTCAGGAGTTTTGCGATGAAAAATCCTCTGTTCTCCTGAAGTTCCCAATCTATGAACTAAAGGGGCTAGCGCCACACGTCCCCGGTATATCGACGCCTAGGAAAGAACCCGAAGGATCCCTCGATCTATGGTTCTGGTTTCTTCGTGGCTCCAACCTTCGGGGTTTTGGATCCCAGTTTAGTTGGTAAGATAGGTTCACCTAACCTCCGAGGGAATCGCCTAACACCGATCAACCTTATGAGTAACCTTAACTCTCGGTCGCCTTCGATCGGTTTATGACTATGAGGGCCAACAATACTCTGAAGTCCTAGACTTCCAGAGCTCCAAAGCCAGAAGGAATTATCTCCCTTAGGCTTAGCCTAAGGTTCCTAGGTGTTGGTCATATGGGTTTCCCGAATAGATCGTGTCCATTTGTCTTCCAGATGAAAGGGTCGTCCCTTTCGAGAATTAAATCTCGCTATCATTCCTGGGCTTCATCATGAAACTATTAAGGGTTTGGGCATGATATCCCAGTTGCACAACAAGGAGTCTGAAGGGGATAGTCTCATTAGACGAACATGGCTAGATTTACACACTACTTTCTATATCGATCGTCCTACAGGTTTATGTCCCAAGGCACCTTGAAGGATAAGTTGGGGCACATAGGCAATTAATCAGAAACATAAGTTTACAGGAAGACAAACGCATACACATAACTTAACC
>SNQJ01S0063828.1:0-19800 GCA_010110895.2 Picea sitchensis | reverse complement strand
GGGGGGTCCCTTGTCCCACAAACAAGGGGGTCTCATACACCAATTTGGTGTGTTGGCTTGGTCGTGACCTTAAAAATAAATTATTATTATTATTATAAAAGCTCAATTTCATATCAAAATATTTTTGAAGTTTAAAAATATCAAAACTGAAAATATGTTTTTAATTTAATTCAATGTATAATTTTACTCAATACCAGCCTTCCATATAGAGTAAATTGGGCTCGTGTCCTTCCATATTAAATAAGATAAAACTAGAATACCCTCTGGGGCAAAGAGAACGCCTAACTGTTTTAGTTATTACGATGCTCAAAGAGGGGAGGTGTTTTTGTGGGATGATAGATGAATAATAAATAGAGGATGATCCATTTAATAACTACATTTGGTTCTTATTCATTTATAGGTAGATGGTAGTCATGTATAGTGTTCCTCAAAATAAGATTTCAAGAGTTAATCATAAATGGAAGTATGGTGGGAGGAATATTGGATTAAAAGAGAATTGAGCGTGATTTTTATGTATTGGGACATTTTCATGTATAACTGGTACAACTCAATTAAAGTGCAAAAAAATTCGTGGTCATTTCATTTTTCCCATATCGAATGATAAAGTAACGTCTCCACAATCTTTTAACACATTCATGTTACTTGTAAACATTCAATGGCATTGTTCCAATACCTCTAGTATGAATTGACATTAAATTCCCCTCCAAACTGAAACAAACTTGCATCATTTTAAAACTATCAGTTTCTATTATGTGGAATCTTGATAACGTGGTTTGTAGGAAAAATATGAAACTTGCTCTACCCACATCCATGTATCAATGATCAAGTTATCAAAAAATATTGTCATTTAAGAAATGTACAATTTAGATTAGTCTTTGCGTTCCTTTTGTTAATACATGCGGTTCAATCTCATTCTATTTTAGCAAGGTTGCATGTGTGAAATATACATGTACCAAACAGATATTTCCATGTAGTTTAGATTGTTGAAGAGCCTCCACACACTTAAGATGAATTGATTGAAAATGATTTGCAAGTTTTGGGCTTATGTTTAATATCATCCAAACTTAACATATGATGTTTAATGTAGTGAATCTTAAAAAACCACGTCAAATAAAAATATCAAAACATGGGGAAAGCCTCAAAGGGTTTGGATTAATGATAGATTACAGTGAGTCTGACAAGATTCTTATTTTACATATATACTTTAAATGGTAATGTTGTGGGTAGTGATACATGTATGAGATGTGTGATTAATGGTCAAGAAGTGAAGCTTGGTTAGGCTTAACATCACATATTATATGTTTTTTTACAGTCTCTCAAGAATGGAGTTCCATCCACACCGCAACAAGTCAATGGACGAAGCTAAGGAAGTCTTCCCATGGAGAGGAACTCATGGGTAGAGATACGGGGATAGTTGGATAAGTACAAGTGGCAATGGAGTTACAAACATTGATGGTGAATGATGATCAACCTTAGGTGAAAGAAAATGAGGGTGATAAAGGAAACACATTTAACATCACTAATTGAACACCAAATCCATAAATTGACACTAAAATTTGAAGTATATAGGTCAAAGAGATGTAAACAATGCAAGAAATATGATCCATTCTTAAAATAAAATATATGGTCCAAAAATCACCGCTTAGAATAAAATTATCCATTTGCAAACAATAGA
Organism: Picea sitchensis; assembly: GCA_010110895.2. NCBI lineage: Eukaryota > Viridiplantae > Streptophyta > Pinopsida > Pinales > Pinaceae > Picea > Picea sitchensis. Next base: position 18,125 of record SNQJ01S0063828.1, on the reverse strand, counting down.
AATGAAATCACAAACTTGCCTTATGACATCAATTCATGAATCATGAGCTCAAGTTTGAATTACCATTTCTCTTTAGTGTTTATGTGTTAATTAGGAAACAAAATGTATATGAGCTAGGATGCCCAACTCACTAGTTGTGCAGAGCTAAGATGACCAATGTAGTAATAGTTGGAGATTAGACTCTTGATCAAGAGTTGTTGTGACATGAGAATGTAGTATTTAAGAAAATGTTTGAGGGTCTTATCAGAGTGTGTGATCACTTGATATAATGCAACAATACAACACAAATTAATCATTACATGTGTCATGGATTGATCCAAAAATATATGAAGTGTCATAAGAGCCCTATACATGTCAAGTCTCTCTATCCATTGGATGGAGCGCAACATCACACCATACAAATTTTTTTTCGAAAATCGCGCTTATGTGGAAATGGTCCTAGTAAGATGTAACACCATGTTTCCCCCAGTTTGTAAATATAACTATATTGGCCAAGAGACTATGGAAAACTCAATATGTGTGAATATTTGATTGGATGGACCTTTGTATAAAAGGTCAATGAATGTAAAGTATGTTATTTACTAGAAAATGGATAAGTGTTGCATGACTGTTGGAAGGGGGGTGTACTAAGAGAGACCGTGAATGCTATGAAAGAGATGGTGAAGGGGACCAGGAATGGTTTTCTTAACCTCCACCAAACCAGTACCTTACTAGATTTAATTTCTCAGGACCAGAACAATCCTCTGACCCAAGGATGAATTTCAGTCAGGCTGGTAGGTGGGAAGACCTCCCCAAGAGTTAATAAGGGGATGGGGCAGAGCACCCATCTGTAAGGATTTCAGACCTGGCCAGGGACTAAGAATTCAAGCCACACACAATCTTGCTGATAAAGGAAAGAAAGGAAGGTGTGGTGGGCAGAGGAATACCTTCGAAGAGTGTAGAGTGGAGAGACTAAGCTCTCGGGTTCAAGGAAGAACTAAGAAATGAGCATGTTCTGGTCGCAGGAAATGGCTAGCAGGGTTATGATACAAGATAATAAATGAGGCTTCTGAGTGATTGAGGAAGTACTCAGGCGATCCTCATTTCTTGGTATTGTGTAAACCATTGCCAAGATCCTGCGGGAGGAGGACAGTAACCTCCATCCCTACTGTTGTTGAGCCGGAAGAAAGGATTATATCTCAGAGCATCGTGGTCTAGCTCGAGGGTAGTTAGTGGTAAATCCGTTAGAACTAAATGAGCCTATGGTTGGGTGGAAACGAGCATCCCTTTCAACAGTTGCATCATGCCTTCTAGTTCTGAAAAGTGTTTTCATGCTTTTTTCTTTGAATTGGCAATAATGGATGCTTGTGTGTATTTATATATCTATAAATGGTTTATGTATTGAAATGGTTAAGTTATGTGTATGCGTTTGTCTTCCTGTAAACTTATGTTTCTGATTAATTGCCTATGTGCCCCAACTTATCCTTCAAGGTGCCTTGGGACATAAACCTGTAGGACGATCGATATAGAAAGTAGTGTGTAAATCTAGCCCTGTCTGTCTAATGAGACTATCCCCTTCAGACTCCTTTTTGTGCAACTGAGATATCATGCCTAAACCCTTAACAGTTTCATGATGAAGCTCAGGAAGGATAGCGAGATTTAATTCTCGAAAGGGAGGACCCTTTCGTCTGGAAGACGAATGGACGCAATCTATTCAGGAGAACCCATATTACCAACACCTAGGAACCTTAGGCTAAGCCTAAGGGAGCTAAGTCCTTCTGGCTTCAGAGCTCTGGAAGTCTGGGACTTCGAAGTATTGTTGGCCCTCATAGTCATAAATTGACCGAAGGCGACTGAGAGTTATGGTTACTCGTAAGGTTGATCGGCGTTAGGTGATTCCCCTGGAGGTTAGGTGAACCTATCTTACCAACTAAACTGGGATCCAAAACCCCGAAGGCCAGAGCCACGAAGAAACCAGAACCATAGATTGAGGGATCCTTCGGGTTCTTTCCCAGTCGTCGATATACTGGGGACGTGTGGTGCTAGCCCCTTTATTTCATAGATTGGGCACTTTAGGAGAACAAAGGATTTTTCATCGCAAAACTCCCGAACACTAAATTCCCAAGGTAACAAGAGTCATAGATCTATAAATCTACGTGGTCGTATCTTGATTGTGAGATCTAAGGAATGTTAGAAGGTTGTCAGTCCGAGGTGACATGGTGCAGTGACGTCATCTAAGGTGATGTGGACCCCAGCTTGACGTGCCATGTGTCACCCGAATTCATGTGTATCACATACCCTATAGGCCCATTGGAACGCAACACGTGTCACCCTGACCCCTCCTATGTGTCATTTCCTGGTACATGTCCACCTAACCAACATGGTTGGTGAAATGATGGGGACTCCAGGACTCCGAGACTCTAGAGGATTTGGGATGTAGCATTGTAGAGAGACCAAAAAGGTCCGAAGTTCAGAACCACGTGACAAGCTTCTGGGACTTATGGAGGTCTCATGCGTAGATAATAAGGAAACGTTCAACGTCGAAGCGTCGAACTCTGAATTCCCCGCTAGCATGCGTGTCAGACGAGGGTTAAGCCAGTCATTGGATTGGTTGATGGATGGACCTTCCCTATGGTAGGTAGGAACCAAGAGATGATACTAATGATATGAAGCCATGAGGGCATCACGTGGCCCTCAACCAATGAACACCTGAAAAACTTTGGGAAGTCGTAAGATATAAACCAAGCGTCGAGTTAGAATACAGTAGTAGTCGTTAGAAAGCTACGAGCAGGTAAAAGAGAATGAATCATCTCATAGAGATGATTCGAGATGAGTTAGTTAAGGAAAAATAAATTTATGATGCCCCACCCCTTAAAACAGTATTAAGGAGTCGGGTGTATTACAAATTGTTATCAGAGCATGGTTACAACACTTGGTCTTCTTGGGCTCATGGACGAGTTGCATAAAAATCATATTTAAATAACTTTAAGGGTGATGCCCTACCTTACCTCTTTCCTAAAGAGTCTGGTTAAACTCATACTGATGAAAACAATGAAAGTTTTCTACTCTGTGTGTATGTATTTAAGAAATATGACCTATGTGTTGTTCATGAACTAATAGACTATTAGCTAACAACAAGTGTTTTGTCAGCACTCAAGTAGTTAGTGAATCGTGGGAAACTACAATCATAAAGTATGGTGATGCGCCATGAAGTAGGGGATGGCTCCCACAATAGAGACAAAGACTCTGACGAAAGGAGGGTGGTGGAGTCCCCTTCTGGATTTGGATGAAACTGTAAGGAGCCTCATGGCAGAATTACAGAGTTGCAAGTTTGACAACGAGAGATTAATAAAGGATCAAGAAAAACAAATAGAAATTAATGCAGTCTTGGTGCAGAGCTTATCCGATATACAGAGGCAGTTGTAGCATGGACCTTCAATCAGTCATGTGGACCGACGACATACGAAGAGAATTCAAAGTCCCCCTGAGATACAAAAACGTGGTCCCATAAGTGGCCACACTAGGAGGAGTACCTCGAGGAAGGTCCAACCTAAAGACAGGGGACACTCATCGGGAGAGTCCTCTGGAAAGGAAACTGGCAACTCCAAGGGATCTTCTAGTAGAAAAACTAGCTCACATTCTCAAAGGAAAGGAAAGAAGCGAAAGCATTCCAAAATCCATGACCCTGGAGAGTTCAAGAAAGCCAAACCACCCTCTTTCAATGGAGAGATTGAGAAAGGGGAAGAGGTAGAAGCTTGGTTTCTTGGTTTAAAGAAGTACTTTAGAGTCCATGACTACTCTGAAAACTTGAAGGCTCGAATAGCCATCTTCAACCTGAATGGAAAATATTCCATTTGGTGGGAAGACCTTAAGAATGTGAAAGGAATCCATGAAGAGGACTTATCATGGAAACAATTTGAGAAACACTTCAATAAGAAGTACATGTTAGAGAAATACTTTGATGGGAAGACTAAGGAATTCTATGAACTCAAGCTGGGACAACACATCATAGAGGAATATGTCAATAAATTCCTTGAGTTGTTGAGGTATGTACCCTACATAAAGGATGAAAAGGTAAAAGTGCAACGATTTATTAGTGGGTTACCTTAGACCTACAGGAACAGGATTGAGTTTGAAGAGCCAAAGACCTTAGAAGACACTATCTGTAAGGAAAGGTATTGTTATGAACATTTCGAGAGTCAGACAGAACCTCGTGAGGACTAGAAGAAGAAGAGTAGTTTGGGATTCAATAAGAAGGGGTTAAAATCCTCAAGATTTAAGCACTATAGGAAGGAATCTAGGATAAGCCTTCCTACTAGAAGTGTATATCAGAAATATTTTCCCTCCTAGAGTGGAAATAAACCTTTTGGAGAAAGCACGGGAAAGATTAATAACCCAAAGAAGGAACCCTTGAAATGTTGGGGTTGCGGAGAAGAACATCTATTGAGGAATTGTCCACACAGACAATAGAATAGTAGGAGATTATACAATATCCAAGAAGCTACCAAAGTCAATGATGTGGCTAGGAGCATGCCACAGATTTATGCAGATTTGGATAATAAACATGCCAACCACCAAGCTTCAGTGGTGGAGATGGAAGGTATGATTGCCAACCATCTAGTTTCTATTTTAATTGACCCTGGTTCTAATTTGAGTTATGTGGCCCCTCAGAATGTTTATAAGTGTAAATTGCAACCAGTTAGACATGTTAATCCATGGTTGGTACAACTAGCCACTAGAACCAAAATAAAAGTAGCAGAGTTCATACCAGCTTGCCAATTCATCATGGATGGACTTCCCACCCAAGCGACCCTTAACATTCTTCCCCTAGGATCTTATGACATGTTGATTGGTATGGACTGGTTAGCCACTTATAAAACCAAATTGTATTGTTACCATAAAACTTTGGAGTGTGAGAATGGAGAAGGGAGAAAAATGACCCTCCAAGGGATTAAGAAGCATGTCTCCGTGAGACGAATATCAACCCTTCAAATGAAAAATTATTGTAGAAAGGGTTTCCCTCTATATGAAATACACGTGTTGGAATCTGTTGAGGATGAAAAATTGAACCTAGAGGACCACCCCATATTAAGAGAGTATAAAGATGTGTTTCCATAAGAGGTATCGGTTCTACCTCCGAGAAGAGACATTGACTTCTCGATAGAACTTGCACCAGGAGCAGTTCCAGTGTCTAGGACACTTTATAGGATGAGTACACCCAATCTAGTTGAGCTCAAGATACAACTAAAGGAAATGATGGACAAAGGATACATCTGTCCCAATGTGTCTCCATGGGGAACACCAGTCTTGTTTGTGAATAATAAAGATGACACACTCCAACTATGCATAGAATATATACAACTCAATAAGACAACCATAAAGAACAAGTACCCCTTACCAAGAATCGATGACTTGCTCGACCAATTAGGGGGTGCTTCCATTTTCTCAAAGATTGACTTAAGGTTTGGATACCATCAATTCTGAATCAAGGATGAAGACATCCACAAAAAAACCTTTAGGACCAAATGTGGTCACTATGAATTTGTGGTGGTGCCATTTGGATTAACCAATGCCCCCGTCACTTTTATGTGCTTGATGAATAATGTACTCAACAAATTCCTAGATAGATTTGTATTGGTTTTCATTGATGATATCCGAATATAATCCAAGAATAGAGAGGAGCATAAAGAACATGTTAGACTTGTACTTCAAGTGCTAAGAGAGCATCATCTCTACACTAAGTTTAGCAAGTGTGGCTTTTTCCAGAAGCAAGTCCATTACTTAGGCCATGTTATTTCTAAAGAAGGAGTGACAGTGGACCCTAACAAGATTAGATCTATTATGGAATGGCCTACCCCAAAGGATGTATATGACATCAGATCCTTTATGGGCTTAGTAGGATACTATATAAGGTTCAAAAAAGGATTTTCCAAGATTGGTTTTCCAATCAATGCCCTTCAGAAAAAGGGGGTTAAATTCACTTGGACATCAGAATTTGAAGAAAGATTTCAGGCACCAAAATACCTTCTGACCCACGCACCCGTGCTGAAGATTGTAGATCTCTATAATGAGTTCATCGTGTGTACATATGTCTGCAAGGAAGGACTCGTAGGAGTCCTTATGCAAGAAGGATGTGTAATTTGCTACGAATCTAGAAAATTGAATGAGCATGAAATCAATTATGTGACCCATGATCTAGAGTTGGCTGCCATAATGCATGCTTTAAAAATGTGGAGGCATTACCTCCTGGGTAGGATATTTGTACTTATGACATACCACTGTGGGTTGAGGCACCTGTTTGATCAACCAAAACTCGATGCTATACAAGCTAGGTGGATGGCTCTCCTTAGTGAGTTTGATTTTGAAATCAGACACATCAAAGGAAAGGACAATAGAGTGGTTGATGCCCTTAGCAGAAGTGTGAAAACGATTCACCTGGCAGCGGTGAGCACCTGTGAAACGGATGTCAGGGAACGAGTCAGGAATGCACAAGAAGCAGATGCATTCTTCAAGACCGTGACCTCATAACTAAGGCAAGGGCCTACAGGGATAAAGTATGAAGGCTATCAGATGCTCGATGAAGAGCCGATGACTTACAGAAACAAATTGTATATACCAAGTTGTGACAACTTGAAGAGGTTCATAATGGACAAACTGCAGAAGAGACCATATACTAGTCACCCAGGATATCATAAAATGATCGCGCCAACTAGGAAACAATTCTATTGGCCTAGATTGAAAAATAACATAGCTAAATATGTAGCTAAGTGTCTAGAATGCCAGCAAGTTAAAGAAGAACACCAACACCCAGTAGGGTTTTTACAGCCTCTAACAATTCTAGAATGGAAATGGGAAACCATTTCCCTGGATTTCATCACCGGATTACCAAAATCGGCCAAGAAGAATGATGTCATCATGGTAGTGGTGGAAAAATTGAGAAAGTCTTCTCACTTCGTTCCTGTCAAATCGACTTGCAAGGCAATAGATATTTCCAACATCTTCATGAAGGAGATATTTTGACTTCATGGCATGCCTAGGCAGATTGTATCTCACAGAGACACAAAATTCACTTCAAGCTTTTGGAAATCCTTGATGGTTGGTTTTGAGACTAAATTGTTGGTTAGCATAGCCTATCACCCCCAAACTAATGGACAGACAAAAAGAGTAAACCAAATATTAGAAGACATGTTAAGAATGCATATAATGCACCAACCTAAGAAGTGGGAATACTACCTACCATTGGTAGAATTTTCTTACAACAACGGTTATCAAGAGTCACTCAAGATGAGCCCTTTTGAATCCCTCTATGGTAGACAATGCAAGATTCCAATCAATTGGAGTAATCCAGTGGATAGAATTACAATTGGACCCGACATGTTGAAAGAAATGAAACAACAAGTGATTCAGATAAAGCAACATCTGAAAATTTCTCAGGATAGACATAAGAGTTATGTCGACAGAAATAGAACTCCCATAGAGTTCAAGACATGAGACCATGTCTATCTCAGAGTTAGGCCCAGGAAGAGTTCCTCGAAAATGGGATCTTTTTCCAAGCTAGAAACTTGGTATTGTGGACCCTTTGAAGTCTTAGATAGAGTGGGACCTGTAGCCTATAGGCTAGCACTCCCTCCCACAGTAAAGGCACATAATGTTTTCCATGCTTCATTATTGAAGAAGTATGTACATGATTCTAATCATATAATTGACCGGTCTGTGATCCAGGTGGAGTCAAAGGAGAGTTCATGCCAGAACCTCAATGCATACTAGACAAGAAGGAAACCCCACTCAGGAACTGAACCATTGCACAACTTAAGGTGCAGTGGAAACACTTTGGCCCAGATGAGGCTACGTGGGAAATGGAGGATTCCATGAGACATCAATATCCATTTTTGTTTACTTTTGTATATACAGAGCATGTTGACAGATAGAATATCGAGGATGATGTTCCTTTAAGGGGGAGGGAATTGTAACACCTTGTTTCCCCCAATTTGTAAATATAATTATATTGGCCGCAAACTCAATATGTGTGAATGTTTGATTAGATGGACCTTTGTATAAAAGTTCAATGAATGTAAATTTTGTTATTTACTAGAAAATGGATAAATGTTGCATAAATGCTGGAAGGGGGGTGTACTAAGAGAGACCACGAATGCTATGAAAGAGATGGTGAAGGGGACCAAGAATTCTTGCGTTAAACTCCACCAAATTAGTACCTTACTGGATTTAATTTCTGAGGACTAGAACAGTCCTCTGACCCAAGGAAGAATTTCAGTCAGGATGGTAGGTGGAAAGACCTCCTCAAGATTTAATGAGGGGATGGGGTAGAGCACCCATCTGGATTTCAGACCTGGCCATGGAATGGGAATTTGAGTCACACACAATCTTGCTGAGAAAGGAAACAAAAGGAAGGTGTGGTGGGAAGAGGAAGACCTACGAAGTGTGCAGGGATGAGAGACTAAGCTCTCGCGTTCAAGGAAGAACTAAGAAATGAGCATGTGTTGGTTGCAGTAAATGGCTAGCAGGGTTATGATACAAGGTGATAAATAAGGTTCATGAGTGACTGAGAAAGTACTCAGGCGGTCCTCCTTGCTTGGTATTGTGTAAACCTTTGCCAAGATCCTGCAGGAGGAGGAGAATAACCTCTGTCCCTATGGTTGCTGAGTCGGAAGAAAGGATTATATCTCAAAGCATCGTGGTCTAGCTCGGGGGTGGCTAGTGGTGATTTCGTTAGGAGTGACTGAGCCTATGGTTGGGTGGAAACATGCACCCCTTTCAGTAGTCGCATCATGCCTTCTGGTTCTGATAACTGTTTTCATGCTTTGTGCTTTGAATTGGGAATAATGGATGCATGCGTGTATTTATATATCTATAAATATTTGCTGTATTGAAATGGCTAAGTTGTGTGTATGTGTTTGCCTTCCTGTCAACTTATGTTTCTGATTAATTGTCTATGTGTCCCAATTTAGCCTTCAAGGTGCCTTGGGACATAAACCTGTAGGACGACCAAGATAGAAAGTAGTGCGTCAATCTAGCCCTGTCTGTCTAATGAGACTATCCCCTTCAGACTCCTTTTTGTGCGACCGAGATATCATTCCCAAACCCTTAACAGTTTCATGATGAAGCTCGGGAAGGATAACGAGATTTAATTCTTGAAAGGGAAGACCCTTTCGCCTGGAAGACGAACGGACGAGATTTGTTCGGGAGAACCCATATGACCAACACCTAGGAACCTTAGGCTAAGCCTAAGGGAGCTAAGTCCTTCTGGCTTCGAAGCTCCAAAAGTCTGGGACTTCGGAGTATTGTCAGCCCTCATATTCATAAACCGGTCAAAGGCGACCGAGAGTTATGGTTACCCGTAAGGTTGACCGGCATTAGGCGGTTCCCTAGGAGGTTAGGTGAACCTATCTTACCAACTAAATCGGGATCCAAAACCTCGAAGTTCCGCGAATAACCCAAAACTTTAGATCAAGGGGTCCTTCTGGTTCTTTCCCAGTCGTTGATATATCGGGGACGCGTGGTGCTAGCCCCTTTAGTTTGAGATTGGGCATTTTGGGAGAACAGAGGAGTTTTCATTGTAAAACTCTGAACGTCGAATCCCCGAGGTAACAAGAGATGTAGATCTATAAATCTACATGGTCGAATCTTGACCGTGAGATCTGAGGAATGTTATAAGGTTGTCGGTTTGGGGTGACATGGTGTAGTAACGTCATCCAGGGTGATGTGGACCCCAACTTGACATGCCATGTGTCACTCGGATTCATGTGTATCACATACCCTATAGGCCCATTGGAACGTAACACGTGTCACCCTGACCCCTCCTACGTGTCAGTTCCTCATACGTGTTCGCCTAACCAACGTGGTTGGTGAAGTGACCGGGACTCCCAGAGTCCGGGACTTCGAGACTTCGGAGGATTTGGGATGTAGCATTGTAGAGAGACCAAAAAGGTCCAAAGGCCAGAACCACGTGGCAAGCTTCTGGAAATTTGGAAGTTTGGGACTTTAGGAGGTCTCGTGAGTAGATAGCAAGGAGACGTTCAACGTTGAAGCATCAAACTATGAATTCCCCGCTATCCTGCGTGTCAGACGAGGGTTAAGCCAGTCGTCGGATTGGTTGATGGATGGACCTTCCCTAGAAGAGGTATGAACCAAGAGATGATACTAACGAGATGAAGCCACGTGGGTGTCACATGGACCTCAACCAATGAATGCCCGAAGAAATTTGGGAAGTTGTAAGATATAAACCAAGGGTCATTTTAGAATCCAGTAGAAATCGTTAGAAAGCTACGGGAAAATAGAAGAGAATGAATCATCTTAGAGAGATGATTTAAGATGAGTTAGTTAAGGAAAAATTAATTTATGATGCCCCACTCCTTAAAAGAGTATTAAGGAGTCAGGTGTGTTACATAAGAATTCTATTGTTTTAATTAATCTGATGTTGTTTATTTCTAATTGCATAGAGGAAAGTTTAGGCTTATTGTTTTAGTTAATCCTATGTTGATTTCATTGGGGAAAGTTTAGTGTTATAGGTCAATGTGAGAAGCCAATACACTCGAAAGAAAAAAACATGTAATGACAAATAAAAGAAGATGTAATCTAGCTTAACCTAGGCATATACTAAGGAGTGAGTAGTTTGACACGGTTTTGTTTTTTTATAGTATCAATTAGTAGATCCAAGATTAAGATCGTTCATTGTTAGTGCATTCTCATTAGGTATTAATTAACACTTTTTTTTTAGTGTGTAGCTACTCTCATATATATATATATATATATATATAGTATTAAGATTGTTCATTCTTAGTGCATTCTTGTTAGGGTGTTGTTTAACATTTTTTTTTGGTGTGCAGTTGCTCACAATGACAATTTCAGCACTGATTTGGTGGTAGTGGAAGGTTTGGAGGTGGTGGTGGGATAGGAGGATTTGGTGATGGAATTGGAAAGGGTGGAGGAATTGGAAAAGGAGGTGGGGTTGGAAAAGGTATTGGAAAAGGAGGTGGATTTGGAAGAGGGATTGGAAAAGGAGGTGGGGTTGGGAAAGGTGGAGGAATCGACAAAGGTATTGGAAGAGGAGGTGGATTTGGAGGAGGGATTGGAAAAGGTGGAGGAATCTGTGTAGGAACTGGAAAAGGTGGAGGTATTGAAAAAGAAGGTGGATTTGGAGGCATGATTGGAGAAGTTGGTGCGGTTGAAGGTGGTATTGGAAAAAATGGTGGATTTGAAGGTTAGATTGGCAAAGGTGGCATGGGAGGAATTGGGAAAGGTGGTGGATTCGAAGGAGGTATCAATAGAGGGATCGGTGGTGAAATCGGAAAGGGTGTAGGATTTGGATGGGGGAATGGTGGACGGATTGGTGGAGGTCCCTACAGCACTCTATGGCAGAGCAGCTGCTCAACTACGATGGAGGACGTGATGGGGAGAGATCAGGAGGAGGAGTTGAAGCATGTTTTTCATGTGTTTGACGAGGACACCGACAATTTTATTTGTGTCAAGGAGTTGAAGAGCGTCTTGAGCAGCTACCAAACATAGTTCACACTTAAATCCTGGCCAGGGAAATAGTCGCAACAAACTTCTTGAGTACATCAATATATAAACACCTATGAGGTTCGATCTTGGGACCCCTCCACCAAACCAAAGCGACTGAGCGTGGGAGTTTCTTGATTTTTATGCAACAGGTTTCAAGTTCAAGTTCTGTGGTTATATATTGATATCCCAACTCTTGTGAGGTTCAATCTTGGGACTTCTCAGTGTTGAAGCTTCTTCGTTTTCGTACAAGAGGTTTAGAGTTCGAGTTCTTTCTGGAGGCGGGGGCGCTATTGAGAGGACGGTTCCTTTCTAGGCTTTCTTCGTCTATCCATTCCCTATTAAAATCACGCCATGTATCATAATATTAATTTTATAGACCTACCACCTATTGCATTGTTTTTCTTTTTAACTTTGTTTTGGATTGCGGGTGATAAGCTCGAAGCTTGGGAATCCTAGCTTCAATTCAACTTGATAATGCTTCTAATGTTGTTGTTATTCTCACTCTTCCTTATTCTCATGAGATTTCCTACCAAGAGCATTAGCAAAAGCTAGTGTCAAATGCACTTACTGGGTAGCCTATCTATTCCTTGAGTTGGATTGGAACCTCACACCTTTGATAGCTAATCCTAGAAATACTATATAACCATGCAACAAGAGGACAAAGGTTGGTGCTCACACAAAGTGACAATTTGTCCCTGCTAATGCTAACAAGCACAAGCACAAGGTTTAGAAAATTGATATCGAAGATCTCCCTAAATCTCCATTCTAATAGCATGATTCGAATGATATAGCAAAGAATTTCAAACACATAATGCAGCTAAAGGAAAGAAGGCAGTTGAAGGGAAAAAAAATAAATTTTGAGCCAAATAAAAAATTATGTATCAAATAAGCCATTCAAAGATGACACTGAATAAAAATTTTGAGGGGCATAAATTAGACGTGTAAATAACAAAAAAAAAAAATGATGCATTTGAGTTAAATTGTGCATTACATGAAAACAAGAAAGGACGACTTTATGGCACATATTCAACTCAATACAGAATGAAGCATTAGACTGAAATAAGCGGTCTTAGATAAATTAAGGAGAACAAAACATCTTGAAAATATACATTTACTTACCATTATAGAAGGCTGCAATCGATTCGATGCCCTAGCTCTGATATATTCCAATCAAATTTAATCCAAATGCGTCCAATTTATCCAAAGCAGTGCCAAATTTATATGAAATGCCTCCCAATTTATCCAAAGCAGTGCCAAATTTATATGAAATGCCTCCCAATTTATCCGAAGTCTGACCAAACTTAAATGAAATGCCTTCAAATTGTCAGCAATGGACTCCGATTATAAAATAATTGATTGTTTGTTTAACGCAAATCTCCAATCACCCCCACCAACATACTGCGGTTGCAAATCATGGACACAATAATCAGCTGGACTCAAGAAATTTATTTTCCATATGGTCATATCAGGGCTCGTTCGGAAGCTCAACGTTCGGTTTTTTGTGGCACATTTTGGTTGGATAATCTCACGTCTCAGCCAATGGTAACATGGCAAAATGCAGGGATTTGGGAACAAACCGGCCGGGTGATGAATCTCCAAAATGTATTTTATCGCAACAGATCCAAAGGTAAGAGTTGTATGCTTTCTCTCTCCTAAAAGTAAATTATCCGGTTTTTTGGATGCGTTGAACATGCTCCATAGTGAATGTTGGAGAAGACATCCTCCAACTATGGAGAAGGTTTTTTTTGGATGCGTTAAACATACTCCAAAGCTTTCTATTTTTATTAGCTAGATATACACATACACACAGGAATCTATTAAGTTTAAGTTTAACTTGTTGAATGCAAGCTAAGTTGGTTGACGAATCTAGCCCTTACAAGTTTTTTTTCTGAGACGCCGTAAATAGTTTTATAATTTTTGCAATTCTTTTACTATAATTAAATTGATCGAATTTTGAATGAAGAATTTCAATCTTCATTACAGTGGATTTTTTAATGATACACATTATGATTTAATAAATAAAATACATAAGTTTAAGGCTTCTATATACATGGTGTTAAAAATTAGATGTTAGCGCCCAAAATTTCTCTATTCCCCGTGAGAAAAATTGTATAATTTATTTATTTGTTTCGTCCAAAATTTTTCTATTCCCGGTGAGAAAAATTGTTTGTATTATATAATTTATTTATTTGTTTCACATGGGAGAGTAGCTTTTTGTCCATACTTGTTGAAAAATTGTTTTGTTTAAGTTTATATGGGAAGAGTAGGTATTTTTGGTTTTAATTTTATAATAGCAGTATTTTTTTTAAAGAGGTAGTTTAAAAGTTTTTTTTTTTTTTTTTTTTCAGATTTGAGTGGTTAAGTTTGTATAATCTTAATGTCTCAGGCTTTTTCAGCATAAAATGCAATTTAAACAATAAAAAATAGTGATTTTGTCCAGCTTTAAGGTAAAAAAAAACAAATTGAACCAACCTCTTTTTTGGGGGGTTGTTGGATTGGACAACCAGATGGCTCCTCTATATGCAAGGTTGGTCGATGAGAGAGAGACTTGAAATATGTCAATGATGAAAAGTATGATGAAAACTTGTTTTATTATAAAAATTTAGTTTAAATGTTTTATGTTTTTATTATTTTTTAAGAATTTTTTATAAGTTTTGTTTAAAAATTGGTTAGAAATTTAAAAAAATAATTGAAATAGTAGATTTTTATAGTTAAATGTACATATTTTGAGTGCTCCTGAGTTTTTGAGTGAGTTGAATGAACATATGCATTCAAAATTAAGATTTAAGTCTGACTACAAAATTGTAAAATTGAGATTTTACCAACAATCACTTCTTCGCCAGATTCAGATAATAGTCCCCACTTGAGTAACAAATATCTGCAACAGGATTATGTCATGGCCAGGTAGTAGAAGAGATGATAATTCAAGGTAAATGTCGGAAGTTTTACTCTCTTGAAGTGCTCGCATATGTTAAAATTTGGGGACATCTACATGCTCCATTGGGTTTGTTAATGAAGTGTTTTGGTTTGCAAAGGGTGTCCTGGCCTTTTAGTTTCAAGCTTAAACGCTCACAAGCACAGGGATATATAGAAATAAAATCAAATACCGACCAGGAAATTATATATGAAAATGAAATCAAAGACTTGCACGTACTGATTGATTAAAACAGAATAGGCAAATGTGTTTGCCTCTCAATACAAATTTTTAAGGAAAGCGACAATTCCTACAAGCCGTCTTCACTTACCCATTAACCTCCATGCATTTATTGAGGAGGGGGGCCATTCATGGCCGCCGAGGTTGGAAGGTAGAAAAGCTAATGTGACATAACATGCGCTCACACACGGNGTGCATTAACTTGTTTTACAGGTAAACTTCTGAATTCTATTGTTTGCTTGATTGTTACTACATGAAACACAAATGGAAAATGTGAATTCGGATCATTTGGTATACCTGGGCATGCGTTGCACGAGCCCTTCCCCGAAATGGTTGAAGGCAACTGTTACTTGCATCTTAACGTCCTGTGTATAATCGTCGTTGTGGCCCAAGAGCATGACCTGCAACAATTAATATAACAAATAGATGAACGGGACAACCATTGATAGGAAAGTTTGAATCTTTAACATTGGAAAGCTGGATTTGTGACACAAACCTTATCATGGTGCGTCATAAAATTGTTTGAAATGGTAATTGCAGTCGACCCTATGATGGCATCGATGAGCCCATCTGTGCAGCTTGACAAGGAGCAATGGTCAACCCAGATATTGCTTGCGCCAAAGATGGAAACTCCATCTCCATCACTGATCGTTCTCCACCCGTAATGTCCTGGGGAATCCCTCACCATAGCATTTCCTGCAGGCTTGCAGTCATGGATGTGAATCCCGTGAATGATAATGTTGGTCACATACTGTACCGTAATGCAAGGACCGTTGGCAATGTGGACATTGGCGCCTCTGCCGTCGATTGTCTTGTAACTGTTCATGATAAGCTCTTCTTTGAGCTGGATGACCATGTCTCTCTGAAAGATGATCCACAGAGGCTCAGTTTGAATAACAGCATAGCGCAGGGTGCCCGGCCGGGGATTTACCGCATCGTAGTCATTGGGATCTGTGACCACATATAATCTGCCATTCCGCCCTCCAATGGCATTCCTCCCGAACCCAATGGCGCAGTCTGCAAGCCTCTTTCGATTGTTTTCCCAATCTGGATCGCAGCGCCAACAGTCGTCGATCGGGTTCCCCGTTCCGCACGACAGATAACTTAGTTGCCTTCTCGAACTGTTAATACTCCTGTAATACATTCCATGAATCAAGTGTTAACGCTCCCGCCATATTCCAAGTGTACTTTGTCTAAACTTTTCAGTTTTGGCATTGGATATTCAGCTTTGGCATTGGATATATAAATTTGGGTGAAATAGCAGTTTTGGCATTGGATATATAAATTTGGGTGAAATAGCAATTTTTTTTGTTTAAATTGTATTTTTTTAATTGTTAAAATGAATTCAGAGTTTGTGAAAAATCTCTTAAGCAATCTGATTAAATAAATTTAACCAATCAAATTTGCAAATAAAACAACAGTTTGTTTGAGACTAGATTTTTCATATAAGCAAATGGAACAATTTGTGACTGGATTTTAGAAAAAGTTAAACTTAATACATAAATTAAACTCATAACAACAGTTTGTGAGTGGATTTTTCCTATAGGAAGAGGGAACAATTTGTGACTGAATTTTAGAAAAAACTAAACTTAATACATAGATTAAATTCAGAACAATTCGAAATGTCAAACAAGGTGTTGTACAGCCACAATGGGGATATTTGTTTTTCATAAATTGATGGCTCTAAGCATGTTATATAAGGTGTTGTACAACTACATAGAGATATTTTGTTTTTCTCATGAATTGAAGGTTGAAATATAATTCAAAGGTATTCACATGATTTGAATTAATAATCAAATGGGAACTAAATTCCACACTAACTCACTGTCATACTACCTAGAACTAGTCACAGTAAAATATATAGAAAGTTCTTTACAGTCTAGGTGGAAATATACAATTGCTTTGACTGAAGCAAGGTTCTCATAACCGCTAGGATATACAATTTCATAGCAAAGAGGATATACAAATGGCATTGCAAAAAACTGACTCTTATCATGTGAAGATGAAGATTAAGTGAAATCTTTAGTATAAAGGATAATTTTTATGTTATTTAAAATCTATTTTTGAATGTAGAAATAAATTTAGTATGTTGAAAAATCTCTAAAACATTTTAAAACAAATTTAAAAATCTAATAATTTCTCACTAAATTTGAACAAAATATCCCAAAAATATTAACGAAGAAAAACCAAAGCATAGTATGACATTAGAAATCTACTAACAGTAATAAAATAATAGCCTTATGTACTGCATGAACACCAATTACCTTTCTACCATTTCAACTACTCGTTCAGGCTCTTCCACGTACTTCGTTGCAGGTTGTTGTCCATGTTTAGTCTCAGGTACCACCACGGTGCCCGTCCTTTTTCTGAAAATTCCAAAGCTCTTGCCCGCCTCGGATCGAATGCAAAAAATCCAAAGCAAAACAAACAGTGCCACTACACTTGGATAGCCGGACATTTTGGTTACAGAAAGGGTTCAACCGTTCTAATGCCGTAACTGTCCGTACAATGCAACAATGGGATTCGACTACGATCCTATATATATCACTTGTCAATAGTACGGGATCTCAACTCAATCTATTCTGCTAACAAATATTAAGCAAGAGAGCACTCTGTACTTGAGTTTATGAAGGGAAGAACGAGCTGCACAAGATCATAGATGAAATGCTGCTAGGCTAATTTCTACAAACTATAACAGCAGCGAGGAATCTCGGGTGCCAGTCGACTGCACATGGCATGACCAAATTTGTGCTGAACTCAGCTCGTTTGCACGAATCTGCATGAACACTCTGCCCCTTCTTATAAGAAAAAAAGAGTTGTTAACAGGAATAAAATAAGCAGAATCTAGCGATTAATCTGGATACATAGTCAACTCAAATGACCATCCAAAAGTGCCACCATGTGGGTGAGAGCACTGTAAGAAGAAAACGGCCAACTATAACTGTTTGATGAATGAGATGGCCGAAAAGCACGGCTTTTCAAAACCACCATCGTTGATTATGGCGCCTTGTATTATTCAAATGAATGACTTCAGAAAGTAATAGCTTTTCTCTGTCGGTAAAATTATTTTCCATAACTACCAACCATACAAAGACTTGCCATTGGCATTTTCCACCGTCCAAATCCTTTCTAAAGACTGAACTCTCTCTCTCTCTCTATATATTAATGGTGTGCCTCACATGCAACTTCAAAATAAACGTAGCTTTCGATTCATCTCAGTCCGCTCTGAAGATAAGATGTTGTTCCCGTGCTTTAAGGTATTAATTTACTGCGACTTTTGACCCAACAGCCGCCATTCACATGAAGTTTGTTGTCTAACTTCCTGCACAGTTTGAAAGTTTAAAGTCTCCGACCGACCCGTTATCACAGGCGCCTTTTATTCGTAAAATGACTCGTAATTTTGGAAATTTACTTTATGTGAGTGGACTAAATGTTCGGCAGATTTGAAATGGATAGGACGGCGGGAATCGTT
>SNQJ01S0063825.1:60305-76606 GCA_010110895.2 Picea sitchensis | reverse complement strand
GCACCAGTCCTCTTTGTGAAAAAGAAAGACGGTACTCTAAGACTATGTATCGATTATAGACAATTGAACAAAATGACTATTAAGAACAAGTACCCCTTACCTAGGATAAATGATCTGTTCGATCAAGTAGGTGGGGAAAATATCTTTTTGAAGTTGGATTTACGATCCAGATATCATCAAGTTAGGATAAAAGATGAGGACATAAGAAAAACATCTTTTCGAACAAGATATGGACATTACGAATTTGTAGTCATACCTTTTGGACTCACTAACGTGCCAACCACATTTATGTGTTTAATGAACAATATTTTTAGTCACTATTTGGAAAAATTCATATTGGTATTCATTGATGACGTTCTGGTATATTCTAAAACTAAGGAAGAACACAAAGACCACTTAAGAATAGTTCTGCAAACTTTAAGGAAGCACAAACTTTATGCTAAATTTGATAAGTGTGATTTTTATCAGAAGAAGATACAGTATCTAGGACATGTAATATCTGGAGGTGGTATTGCAGTCGATCTGGAGAAAATAAGGGACATTATGGAATGACCGATATCGAAGGATGTAGAGAATATCTGGTCATTCATGGGAATCACCGGATATTATCACAGATTTATAGAGGGTTTTTCCAAAATTGCTTATCCTATCAAATCATTACAAAAGAAAGGGAGCAAGTTTAACTGGTCACATAAGTGTCAAGACAATTTTAATAAGTTAAAGGAGTTGTTAAAAGCCACACCAGTCTTAAAGGTAGAAGACCCAGATAAAGACTTATCGTCTGTGTTGATGCAAGTAAAGAAGGACTAGTTGGTGTCCTAAGTCAAGAAGGACACATTATTTGTTATGAGTCTCGGAAATTAAAGGAGCATGAGTGAAACTACATCACACACGATTTAGAATTGGCAATAGTAATACACGCCTTAAAAATGTGGCGACACTACATAATGGGTAGAAAGTTTCTATTATTGACAGATAATAGCGGTCTGAAATATCTGTTTAGCCAGCCAGATCTTAATGCAAGGCAATCAAGGTGGCTAGCCTTCTTGAGCGAATTTGACTTTGAGGTAAGACACATCAAGGGTAAGGAAAATAAGGTAGTAGATGCTTTAATAAGAAGAGTCCATGTGTTATTTGAAATAAATATCAACAGGGTAGAAAGTGATCTGGAACAAAGAATAAGGACGACAGGTATTAACGATGAAAATTACACTAAGATAGTGGAAGAATTACAAAACACTATGGAAAAATCAGACAAAACATATCTGAGTATTGATAAAAATGGACTATTACGATTTAAAAACATACTTTACATACCAGATTCAACAGAGTTAAAGATAATAGTTTTGGATGAAATGCATAAGAAACCGTATTTTGGTCATCCAGGATACCAGAAAACGATAACAAAACTTAGGAAATTATTTATTGGCCTAATATGAAGGGAGAAATAACATAATACTTGGCTAGGTGCCAAGATTGTCAGCAAGTTAAGGCTGACCACCAGCATCCAGCCGACCTATTACAACCATTACCAATACCAGAATGGAAATGGGAAACCATATCGCTGGACTTTATTACAGGTTTGCCTAAAACTCAGAAACATAATGATTCTATTATGGTTGTAATCGATAAACTCAATAAGTTTGCACACTTTATTCCTGTAAAGTATACTTTTAAAGCTATAAATATTGTTGAAATATTTATGAAAGAAATTTTTAGACTGCATGGTATTCCTAAAATGGTGATTTCGGATAGAAACATAAAATTCACATCCTCTTTTTGGAAAGAATTGTTTTCAGGGCTAAATACTAATTTGAATTCCAGTACGAGTTATCATCCACAAACAGATGGACAGACCATAAGGACAAACCAAATTGTAGAGGATATGATCCACATGTACGTAAGAACAAAACCAAGCAAGTGGGAAGACTACCTACACTTGGTAGAATTTGCATATAACAATGGGTACCAAACGTCGGCTAAATTGAGCCCCTTCAAGGTACTTTACGATAGAAAGTGTATGACACCAATTATCTGGGATGACCCGATTGAAAGACTCATGGTTGGACCAGAGATGCTCTGAGAAATGGAAATTACGGTAAGAAAGGTACAACATAACTTAAAGGAGGCACAAGACAGACATAAAAGTTATGCGGACCAAAAAAGAAGACAGTTGGAGTTTCAAGTGGGAGATCATGTTTACTTAAAAGTCAAAGCCCAAAAAAGTTCACTAAAGCTAGGGAATTGCGCCAAGTTGGCACACAGGTTTTGTGGGCCCTTCGAGATTGTAGCTCAAATTGGACCCATAGCATACCGACTTGCACATCCAACTAATCTAAAACTTCATAATGTATTTCATATTTCTTTGTTGAAAACGTATGTTCATGACCCTACTCACATGATTGATTAGAACTTGGTGCAGGTTTAACTAGAAGGAGAGTTCCAGGTGGAACCCCTGGGAATTCTAGACCAGAGAGAAATAACACTTTGGAACAGAGTCGTCGCTCAGGTAAAGGTGCAATGGAAACACTTTAGTCGTAAGGAGGCCACTTGGGAGTTGGAGGGAGATTTGCGAATCTCATCCAATCCTGTTCCAAGAAAGGAACGAACACTAAGGACAATGTTTTATTGAAGGGGGAAAGGATGTGACATCCCCCAAAAAATAAATTATTTTTGAATTTGAAATTTGTTAGGAAAATTATTCTGTTTTTGGTAAATTCGAATTTGGAAAAATTTTGCCATTTATGGAAATTACGAATTTCGAATTTGGTAAATTGTAATTAATGATTATGACTATTGGGAAGAGATCTGATTTGACCCAACTAACTATTTGGCTATGACACTTGTATGAAAACATAATATTTTATAATTATTGCAGGAGGACAAATGGAACAACCATGTTAAAATCAATCGACCATGACTCTATGAGTGGGGAACATGTTGGAACTACCTCAGGGATGATTGTTACAAGTGGAAAATTAAGAATTTGGCCATTGGAAGCCCCTGAAAATCAAGGATTTGAAAAGCTGCAAAAATTCCCAAGGGAGGGAAAAGACCTAGGCAAAAATATTGTTTTGATATATAGCATATGTGAGGAGGCAAGACACTGCCTAGTATGTTGGAGAGAATATCAGTGGTTGCTTGTTGTTATGAACACTAGTTGCTGCGTGTGAGGCAAGGAGAATATTTCTGGAGTGGAACGACATTGCTGAGGAGGAGTTCTGAGTTAGCCCTCATGGATTCATGGTTAGGCTAGGGGGTGAATAGGACAAGTGATCTTGGCTTCCCTATTCTACGGTTGGGAGGAACGTGGCTGTTCCCTTTGTCTTTCCGTGAACTAGTTTAGATATGTTAACCTGCTCCTTCTCTGTTTGAATGATTATATATTTGATGTAATGCATTTGTTAGTTCTGAATTGAAATATCTTCCATCTCTGTTGAATGATTAAATCACTGATGTATTTCATATATCAATTATGAATTGATATAATAACTTGGGTGAAATCTGTTCGAGTGTATGAAGCATAAAAACTAATAGAATGTCTTACGAATCTAATTTTGAGTGACTCTTTACGGTTGGATTAAATTTTGAACGAATGATAGAATTTTCCTTTTATTTGCTTTTACAGGATGTTTCAAGAACCACTCATTAAGAAAAAAGTGCAGGAACTTCAAATTACCCTATGTCTGGAATGAATAAAAATCAATTTTGTTTACTTGAAAATTTATGTCTGGTACAATCGCACGAGGAAGGAATAATCTTGTGTTGCGATAGGAGAAACGAAAACCTTGCCTATCGAAATCAAGCTAGTAAATCTTATGCGAATATAATTTATTTCATAAGACTCTATCTAAATCTCACAACGACAAATTCCTAAACCGAAACTCTTGTTTTCATGGAACAAAACCTGGAGTGGTACAATCCTGAATACATCGAAAGTGAGGAACTTGAATACCTTTTGGGTATGGTGAGGTCGAGGATCCGAGGGCTCCTATACACCCCAAACTTGCACGACGAAACAACAGAGAGTTCCGATTAGTATTTTGAGATCATAATCCACATGTTGAGTATAAGTTTTTTTTTCTAAGTGAAAGTAACATAACCAAAAAATAAGAGTAAGAGAGAGTACAAATGATTACTTAGCTTGGGCTTACAACAAGAGGGGTGGAGAGGACACTTCTGCTAACACTTCAGCTATGCTCCTAAGAGGGGTGGAGAGGCCAACGACCATCTAATGGGTACCCTCACAGTCAAAAGGGGCCCATCATTAGTTTGAATACCCAACTTAAAAATAAATACAAAGAAAAATTTACAGAAGCATATATCATTATACAGATAGTCAAATGTTATAAATGAGGAATCACAACATTACAAACCTGTATATCGGGGTATGGAATGATATGAGTCCAATACTCTTGATATTTAAAGCATCCCTAAATTAATAGAAAACTTAATTAAAAATTCCTTCCCTGGATACGACTTAACAGATGACGCAGCCGCACCCTCACTGGAACGTCCGCTCCCTCAGGACCCTCTTCTTCTCGGACCGAAGAACTCGAATGTTCTTCTAATTCCCTATTGGGAATTATTCACCCACAACAACTCTTCAATGATCTCCCTTAATGGTCGGGAAATCGGAATTCGCAAATTCGTGAATTCTATGTTCGCGTACCTTATGCCTCACGATTCCCCGAAGCCCGATGTGGGTAAATCGTTGACTTTCTCTCCTCTGTTATCAGAGTTCTCCCTATTGGGAAATCGCTACTCGCGATGTTAACTAATGTAATCTCCAACCTCCAAACCCTGATGTACCGATGCTCCGAGGCACACATGTGGATAGACTCTTCCACCTTCCGTCGCTTCCGTCGGGATTTCGGGATTCGCTGGATCGCGAATCCTGATGTCGAAGGACTCGGGACTTCCCTTTTCCCAATCCCTGATATTCCGCCACCTGTCTCCCACTAACTCCGGGTGTGGCCCACATGACCCTTCCGTCGGGATATCGCGTATCTCGATTTCAACCCACAAGAGTTTCTTACCTCCGGAAACTCCGATATGCCGAACCCCGACTCCTCGGGATCTCCTGACACGTGTCCTCCACAACGAATGGTTCTGATCCTATCGGGATATCGCTACTCGCGATATTGCGATCTTTGTTGCAACCTCTTGGAACTTCAACTTGTGATTACCCGATATGCGATGTCACGTGCAGATCCAATGGTTGCTTCTGCCCCGAATTGACGACTCTGCTCCCTCCTGAGTTTCAAACCCTCGGACGCTCTTGCCGTAAACCCCTTGCACCTCCGCAAGATCCTAAAACCCTTGGGACTTTGTGGGACCTCCAAGAGGATTTCAACCATCCGCTCTAACCTGGAGGTTTCCTACGAGAAGAACAAATGCTTCCTCCACGAAGACTTGGTCCCTACTTGCCAACCTGTGATGCTTCCTTCGAACTTCCAATAGAAGCTTCCTTGCACTTATCCTCCGGTGAATTCAGCGGCCTATTCCTCCTGAGCTTTTTCTTGACTTCAAGTCCTCAGAAAGAAACTTTGCACGCACCCCTTGTGGCAAGTCTTCAACCTCGGCTGAGTGTTGAAGTCTTTTGACCCTGCGCACTCCTGCAGTAGCAGTCTTTCAATACTTTGCTCAGAGTCGCAACTCTGAGACTTTTTCCTTGGCCTGCGCACTCCTTGCACGACACTGTGCCTAACTGCACCCTCGATGAGATGAGAACAAAAGTTATCTCTAATTGAACCCTTCTGTCAACGCACTCCTTGCGGACAATTCGACTGCACTCCTTGCAGGAATTCTCTGGTTCAAATTAGAGAAACAATTGAAACTAATTTCTCCTTCCCTTCAGACTTCAAGTTCACCATGAAATCACACACACATCATATAAAATCAAATGTATGACAGGAAGCAAATATTCATGAGCATAACATCAATACACAGAGAATAGACACATAACCATGGATTTGAATCAAAGCTTTCTTCTATTAATTCAATATCTATACATGGGTGTTCTTTACACAGCTCTCTGCTTGCTCTCCTCTTCTTGCTCCTGTTCTCGATATGTTACAATGATACAATGAGGGTGTCTATATCCGTTTTCCCTCTTGGAATCTAAAGCTATCAAATCTACAATTAAAATCTACCTACCAGCATTAACTAAAATAAATGTCGTCCATCTACCTAAGGACGAGAGCTATCCACTCAAGGTCCATTACAATATACAAGTGCGCCTTCATAAATGGCTTCATTAAAGACTTGCGCGACAATTCCCAAAGTGTTTTCAAATTTTCGTGCTGGCTTATCCAGCTGTCTCCTGCCTTCGCACTGGCTTGCTTGATGTGCTGGCGATGCTCTTGCATCATACTCCTTGGCTTAAAATTTTTTACGGGCTCCTGTCCATGAGCTCCTGCACGGTCTGTCCATGCTTCTGTATCTCTGTTTCTGTCTCCCAGCTGGCATCTTCCACTGGATGATTCTTCCACTTGACCAGATGCTCAAAGTATTCTTTTCTCCTGGTCTTCTTACCCATTCTCTTGTCCAGTATGCATTCCATCTATGGATTTTCTGCAATCGGCATCTGCTTCTTCCACTGGACTTCTGGCTATTCATCACTTCCAGCTCCTGCTTCCTCAACCTTATATGGATATAAGTCTCAGACATTGAATGTCAGAGATATCCCGATGCCATTCGACAATTCAATTTCATACGCATTCTCTCCGAATTTCTTTAGGACCCGGCATGGCCCGATTTTATTCATCTTGAGCTTGTTGTATGTTCCCCTAGGGAACCTTTCCTTCCTCAAATGTGACAAGACTAGATCACCAACTTCAAACTGAAGTTGTCTCCTCCGCTGATCTACTCTGCGCTTGTATTCCTAATTTGAATCTTGTAGTCGCTGCTTCACCTTGCTGTGAAGTTCTTTCATCGCCTCGGTGAACTCTTCTGCACTAGCGCTCCTAGTAGCAGTTTGTTCTGAATATCGCAATTCAAAGACTCCTCTTGGTTGCGTCCCATACACAATCTGAAATGGACTTTTACCTGTGCTCCGATTCACTGAATCGTTGTATGCGAACTCTGCCTGTGGTAATACCTGATCCCAGCTGCTATGGTGTTCTGTCACCAAGCTTCTCAGTAAGTCTCCCAGACTCCTGTTGACCACTTCCGTTTGTCCATCCGTCTGAGGATGATAAGCAGAACTAAACGCCAAGTTAGTTCCTAGCTTCTTCCATAGCGTCCTCCAGAAATTCCCTATGAATTTGGTGTCTCTGTCTGAAACTATGCTTTTCGGTAATCCATGAAGTCGAATGACCTCTTTGAAAAATAAATTCGTGATGTGAGTCGCATCACTGGTCTTCTGGCATGGAATGAAGTGTGCCATATTTGAAAACCTTTCCACCACCACAAAGATCGAATCAACACCTCTTTGTGTCCTCGGCAAACCTAATACAAAATCCATGCTAATCGCCTCCCATGGTCTTTCTGGTATGGGTAATGGCTGATAAAAACCTGCATTCTGTTTTCTCCCCTTCGAATGCTGGAAAACTCTGCATTTGTCAACAAACTTCTTGACATCTTCTCGCATCGCTGGCCAAAAATATGACTCATTCAGCTTCGCGAATGTTTTGTCATGGCCAAAGTGTCCTGCTAACCCACCACTGTGCTTCTCTTTCAACAGGTTCTCCCTCATGGAGCAATTTCGAATACACAGTTGATTTCCTCTGAACAACAATCCCTCCTGGATCATGTAATCTATCCAAGGACTTCTGTCTCTGAGAACTGGATTCTCAGCTGCTTCATACGCTTCTCCAAAATCTGCATCTCCTACATACATGTCCCTAATATTCTCAAATCCCAATGTTTTGACTCAGAATTCCTGCAGCAACAAACACTTCCTGCTCAAAGCATCAACCACTTTGTTAACAGTACCCAAAATGTGTTTAATTACAAATGTAAAATTCTGCATATATTCTACCCATTTTGCATGTTTCTGATTCAACTTCTCTTGTTGACTCACAAACTGTAATGCATGATTATCACTATACAATACAAATTCCTTCGGGACCAAGTAATGCCTCGACTTCTTCAATGCCTGTATGATAGCATAGAATTCTTTATCATACGTGGAGTATTTCAGTTTCGCCTCATCCAGCTTCTTGCTGAAATATGCAACTGGTCTGTCTTCTTGACTTAGGACCGCTCCTATGGTGAACCCACTTGCATCACATTTCACTTGAAACGTCTTATGGAAATCCGGTAACACCAAAACTAGTTGTTCCGTTATCTTCCGCTTCAACAGATTGAATCTTTTCTCAGCCTCTGCTGTCCAATGAAAAGACTTATGCCATTTCTTCACTGTATCCATCATCGCTGCGCTAATTCCACTGAAATTCCTGATGAATTTTCGGTAGAAACTAGCCAAACCATGAAAACTCCTCACCTCGAATACGTTCCTTGGTGATGGCCAATTCTTAATCACTTCTACCTTATCCGGATCCATCCTCAATTCATTCACTGAAATAACAAAACCCAAGTAAATGAGTTCTGTCTTCATAAATGAGCACTTCTTCATGTTGATCAACAACTTCTCCTACTGTAGCTTCCTCATCACAATGGCCAAATGCTTCAGATGCTCAACCTCTGATTTACTGTAAATCAATATGCCATCCAAATAAACAATGACAAATTTCCCGATGAATTCCCTCAAGACTTCATTCATCAACCTCATAAAGGTACTCGGTGCATTCGTCAAACCAAACGGCATGACTAGCCATTCATACAAACCTTCATTTGTCTTGAATGATGTTTTCCATTCGTCGCCTTCCCTCATGCGAATATGGTGATATCCTCTTTTCAAATCAATCTTTGAAAAATACTTTGCCCCACTCAAGAAATCCATCAGATCATCCATTCTCGGCAGTGGAAACCTGTACCTGATGGTTATTTTATTAATCGCTCTTGAGTCGGTACACATTCTCCAGCCTCCATCCTTCTTTGGACTAAGTACTGTCGGAACATAACACGGGCTTAAACTTTCCCTGACCAGTCCTTTATCCAACAGTTCCTGCACCTGCCTCTTAACCTCCTCATTTTCCTGCGGCGTCAATCTGTACGCAGCTTTGTTTGGCAAACTAGCCCCTGGTATGAGGTCAATGTGGTGACTCACACTCCTCATCGATGGTAACGAACGAGGTAATTCGTCCACTATGATGTCAGCGAACTCTCCCAGCAGTTCCTAAATCTCATCTGGTAGATCATCCACTCTTGTGCTAGTTAGAACAATCCTTGGATTTCTGACCACAAAGAATTGTGGATCTTCTTTCTTCTCCATCTCTGTGAGAAGTTCCTTCCCACTCATGAGAAGTATTGTGTTGCTTACTTCCGGTTTCACCTCCTTATCCTTTATCGGAAGCAACCTGTGTTTCCTCCCATCCTTCTCCAGGGTATATGTGTTCATTCTCCCATCATGAACCACATTTCGGTCATATTGCCATGGTCTACCCAGCAATAAATGACATACATCCATGGGAATAACATCACATAGTACTTTATCATTATATCCACCTATCTTGAATTCAACTAAACACTGTTTAGTGACACTCACCTGATGTCCCTTCTGTAGCAATGAAACCTTGTATGGACTCGGGTGATCAGTTGTCTCCAGCTCCAGCTTTTCCACCATCTCGGTTGAAATGAGATTATCTGTGCTACTGCTGTCCACAATAACCTTGCATACCCAATCCTTGGTCTTGCAAGCTGTCCTGAATAGTCTGGTCCTCTGAGCTGAGTCCTCCACCTCTTTCCCAGGTGTTAAGAGAACTTTACGCATCATCAGTGACCTTCCGCCTTCTGTATCTTCAGACTCAACATCCCGCTTCTGCACTTCTGCGATGTGAGCTTCTGCGATGTCCTTCTTTTTCTCTGGACACTCAAATGACCTGTGCCCATTTTTACCACATGTGAAACATGTGATAACTCCACCTCGGCCTCTTCATCTACCTCTGGTACGAGGAAAAGTAATTGCGTCAGCATAATCTTCCTTCTGCTCATTATGCTGCCCTCTCTGTTCAATGTATGGTCCTTTCTGTGAGGTACCACCTCTTTCTACTCTACCCTGAGGTTTATTCCATTCCTCCTTGGGCTTCTGGAATTTCTCCTGGGCAACCGTCTTGCCTCTGGGCTGACTTCTTCCTTGCCCTCGCTGACCTTGCTTATGGATCAGCTTCTCTTCTGCTTTCAAAGCCATCTGGTAAGCATCCTCCACTGTCCTGATGGTAACCATACTTAATTCATCTTGAATGTCGTATCTCGGACCATTCAGATATCTGACAACCTTCTCATCATCGCTTTCCCGATGACCTTCTCTGATGTTTAGCTTGTAGAATTCCTTAGTATACTCCTTCACTGTCATCAGATTCTGTCTCAGGTTTTGCATTCTCCTGAACAAAGTAATTTGGTAGTCCCTTGGGATGAATTTCGCTTTCATCTTTACAATCATTCGATCCCATCTTTTATTCTTCTGCTTGCCCTTGCAACATCTATCTGCTTGAAGCTCATCCCACCACAATGCTGCATGTCCTTTCAGGCACGTGACAACATGTCTGACCTTCTTATCCTCTTCGATATCTTCGTAATCAAAGTAGGTATCAAGAGCTCGGATCCAATCCAACAACTCTTCTGCATCCAGGTTTCCCTCGTAGACTGGAATGTCCATTTTTGCCTTCACACCCATTCTGGCGATAGCTTTTATCAACTGTTCAGTTGTTGCATCTTCGGCTGCAACCTCCTCCTCGCGTTCAAACTCAATTTCATTCTCGGAATCACTAAGATCCCCTGCACTAACTGTGCGTCTTTGGGCTGTTTCCATCTCCTCGAGTCTTGTTCGAAGATCTCTCATCTGTCTCTCAATTTCTGGATTTCCTGCCGGTCTACCTCTTCTTCGCACCTCCCTGTCTTCTGGGTCGGGTGATTGTCTTTATCTTCTGGGCGGCATGGTGAATTTTCTCTCTCTCTGCTACAGAAAACAAAGAGTTAATTCCGCTCTGATACCACTCCTGGCGCAGCCGCACCGTCACTGACACGCCCGCTCCCTCAGGACCCTCTTCTTCTTGGCCTGAAGAACTTGAATGTTCTTCTAATTCCCTATCGGGAATTCTTCACCCACAAAAACTCTTCAATGATCTCCCTTAACGGTCAGGAAATCGGAATTTGCAATTTCGTGAATTCTATGTTCGCGTACCTTATGCCTCACGATTCCCCGAAGCCCGATGTGGGTCAATTGTTGACTTTCTCCCCTCTGTTATCAGAGTTATCCCTATCGGGAAATCGCTACTCGCGATGTTAACTAATGGAATCTCTAACCTTCGAACCCCGATGTACCGATGCTCTGAGGCACACGTGTGGATAGACTCTTCCACCTTCCGTCGCTTCCGTCGAGATTTCAGGATTCGCTGGATCGCGAATCCTGATGTCGAAGGACTCAGGACTTCCCTTTTCCCGATCCCCGATATTCCACCACCTGTCTCTCACTAACTCCGGGTGTGGCCCACATGACCCTTCCGTCGGGATATTGCGTATCGCGATTTCAACTTGCAAGAGTTTCTTACCTTCGGAAACTCCGATATGCCAAACCCTGACTCCTCGGGATCTCCTGACACGCGTCCTCCACAACAAACGGTTCTGATCCTATCGGGATATTGCTACTCACGATATCGCGATCTTTGTTGCAACCTCTTGGAACTTCAACTCGCGATTACTCGATATGCGATGTCACGTGCAGATCCAACGGTTGCTTCTGCCCCGAATTGACGACTCTGCTCCCTCCTGAGTTTCAAACCCTCGGACGCTCTTGCCGTAAACCCCTTGCACCTCCGCAAGATCCTACGACCCTCGGGACTTTGCGGGACCTCCGAGAGGATTTCAACCGTCCTCTCTAACCTGGAGGTTTCCTACGAGAAGAACAAATGCTTCCTCCACGAAGACTTGGTCCTTGCTTGCCGACCTGCGATGCTTCCTTCGGACTTCCAATAGAAGCTTCCCTGCACTTATCCTATGGTGAATTCAGAGGCCTATTCCTCCTGAGCTTGTTCTCGACTTCAAGTCCTCAGAAAGAAACTTTGCACGCACCCCTTGCGGCAAGTCTTCAACCTCGACTGAGCGTTGAAGTCTTTTGACCCTGCGCACTCCTACAGCAGCAGTCTTTCAATACTTTGCTCAGAGTCGCAACTCTAAGACTTTTTCCTTGGCCTACGCACTCCTTGCACGACACTGTGCCTAACTGCACCCTCGAAGAGATGAGAACAAAAGTTATCTGTAATTGAACCCTTCTGTCAACACACTCCTTGCGGACAATTCGACTGCACTCCTTGCAGGAATTCTCTGGTTCAAATTAGAGAAACAATTGAAACTAATTTCTCCTTCCCTTCAGACTTCAAGTTCACCATGAAATCACACACACAACATATAAAAGCAAATGTATGATAGGAAACAAATATTCATGAGCATAACATCAATACACAGAGAATAGACACATAACCATGGAGTTGAATCAAAGCTTTCTTCTATTAATTCAATATTTATACATGGGTGTTCTTTACACAGATCTCTGCTTGCTCTCCTCTTCTTGCTCCTATTCTCGATATGTTACAATGATACAATGAGGGTGTCTATATCCGTTTTCCCTCTTAGACTCTAAAGCTATCAAATCTACAATTAAAATCTACCTACCAGCATTAACTAAAATAAATTCCGTCCATCTACCTAAGGAAGAGAGATATCCTCTCAAGGTCCATTACAATATACAAGTGCGCCTTCATAAATGGCTTCATTAAAGACTTGCTCGACAATTCCCAAAGTGTTTTCAAATTTTCGTGCTGGCTTATCCAGCTGTCTCCCACCTCCGCACTGGCTCGCTTGATGTGCTGGCGATGCTCCTGCACCAACAGAAGAAAGCGGTTGGGTCCCAAACCCTCACAAACCCTGGACAAGGTGATATTTCGGCCAAAGTATCCTAGGCCGAAAACCAAACTTTCTCAGTGAAGAAATTGAGGTAGCTTATTCTTTATTACGTATCTAGGTATTCACAGAGCTGAAGGAGGAATAAAAGCGAACTAATATAATACCCCACTGAATGATGGAGTCTCCAAGGGATGCCAACAAGACCTTCATCTAGGTTCAAAACCTATAGGGTGGAAGAACCAAGGCAAGCAACTTTGATTAGGATAAGTGATGCATATGAAACTAAACCTTATCAGTTGGTTCAACCTTACCAAAGAATAACCCCAAAGCAAATGAGAGAGGATGTACTAAACGAAACAAACGACTAGTTAACCAAGAATTTTATTATGCACAGTCCATCCTTGCAAGAAAAAATGAGGTTTAAAGTTATCACAATGGATCTTACCTCCCGAGGAGAAACATGTCGAAATCTGTCACTAATCGAATTAGCCCGACTCCACCAGAAAGTTGAACTCTGCATCGGCTAAACTGGAGCAGGGTGTCACAATGAGTATTCTTAGGGAAATGTGTTAATACAGAGACGAAAATAAAGTGAGTAGTAGACCCAGGAATCCAAGTAAATGGAATTCATGGAATTAATACCAAGAAGGTACCCAACAATGTGAGGAAGAGGACGTGGCAACCATTAGATGGGACTCCATTAATCCAGTGTTGGGCCCGAGGGGAAAATGAAAGTTCCACTTCATATATTTTCGCAGGAATTCTTCCATACCCTGACAGTCGCGTACCAGTCATGCAAAAACCCTAATGAAAAATGTTTTCATAATGATAAACTCTCCAATTAGGTCACCATTCTCATCCCTAGTCCGCCAAAGCTGGTTACCAGTGTTAGTTATGGATTAGTCTAAGGTGTAGAACTAACCAGACCTTACCCGTCAGTTCAACCGCCACGATCACGTGGTAGATGGACATAATCGACTTTCCTTATGGCAAAGGGTAAGTTTTGTTCTTATTAATAAAATAATGGGACAAAGTCTATTAATGATGGCCTTCATTAGTATGTCTATAGCATGTGCAGGACAATAGTTTTACCTTAGTGTTCACCTCATAACGTATTTTTCCTTAAGTGCAGTAGTATCGAACTTGTATGATGTAGTTTTATTAGTTCAAATGTTTTTTCTATGATGGGTAACCAACCTATACATATATATATTGACATTCACATGGGTGACAAACCACCACCCTTAAATGTTAAACAGAGTTAGAATTCCTTTCACTTGTTGGAGTCATAGTATGCATGGAATGCACGAAGGTTAAGTAAGGATAATTGATAGTATAGAGTCTATTAGGAAAGGAATAAAATTTAATAATGGTGAAAAAAGAAATAAAAGTGTTTTTTTGGTTAAGAAATTGGGGTACATTACAGGATGTGTGTTTGTGTGTTAGTAATAGGGTTTGCTGATGAGTTATGAATTATATTAGTTTTTACTTGATATGCAGTGTACATTTTCTACACAATGATTATTTATTCATTTCATTAACATAGAGTAATATAGTAATATTTCACTGGCACATATATGCATTTTCTAAGTTATAAATAAAAAGAGAAAAGTAGGTTGTAGAGTCCTATCAACTATATAACTTGTTTTATACTCATTTCATTAACATAAAGTAATATAGTAATATTTCACTAACACATATGTGCATTTTCTAAGTTATAAATAAAAAGAGAAAAGCAGGTTGTAGAGTCCTATCAACTATATAACTTTTTTTACACTCATAAAATAAGTCAAAATCTCATAAGACAAGTGGCAGTCATTTAGTAGGGACACTCATAAAATTAGTTAAAATCTCATAAGACAAGTGGAAGTCATTTAGCAGGGACACATAAAATTGGTTAAAATCTCATAAGACAAGTGGAAGCCATTTAGTAGGGATTATGGCATGTATATTTGACCCATTATCTCAATTTAATCAAGAAGGAAAATTGGTGTTTGAATATACTTCTTAAATAATTATTCAACTTGGTCAAGAAGGAAGATGGGTCTAAGAATATACCTCTACAACAATGTCTATGATATCCCATCAATTTAGTCAACCAAGAAAGGTAATGTGTCGAATAAAGTGTTTCCTTAGAAACCCACCAAAATGATAGTTAATTGATGTGAGGAAGCTAGTGATTCTTAGGGGGAGATTAGTTGGTGGAGAGTCTTAGAACTCCCTACCATCCACCTTGATGGATCCAATAACTCCCCTTATAAGTGTAATTATCCATGGTTTAATTTTTTTTAGATTATGGATTCTACATTCTTTGTAGTTAGGGTTATAAATACAAGCTACATATTGGAAGTTATAATCATGAAGGCATTTCCATTAATGAAATAATGTTTCAAAGTTAAGTTAAAATATAATACAGGGGTTCATCAATTCTTTTCAAGTCCAGGCCCACTTGAGAAGAATTTGTTGGCGAAAGCACCTCTCTATGTAGTTTTGTATTTGCATCTCTATTATATAATGGTGTGTTTTTGTGACATTCCCAAAAATAAAGTATTTCTCAAATTTAAAATTTTTTGAAAAATTATTCTGTTTTTAGTAAATTCGAATTTGGAATTTTTTTGCCATTTATGGCAATTCCAAATTCCGAATTTGATAATTGTAATTAATTATTATGACTGTTGGGTAGAGATCTGATTTGACCTAACTAACTATTTGACTATGACACTTGTATGAAAACATAATATTTTATATTAATTGTAGGAGTACAAATGAAACAACCATGTTAAAATCAGCTGACCATGACTCCATGAGTGGGGAACATGTTGGAAATACCTCTGGGCTGATTGTTACAAGTGGAAAATCAGAGATTTGGCCATTGGTAGCCCCTAAAAATCAGGGATTTAGAAAGCTGCGAAAATTCCCAAGGGGGGAAAAGAAAGACCTAGGCAAAGACATTGTTGTTAAATAGCATATGTGAGGAGGCAGGATGATCCGGATTTATGTAGGAACACAATGAAATGCAGGAATACACATAAACGCAGAGATGCAGTGGAAATAAGACTTCATTTCATTAATAGCAAATGACTGAAATATGTTTACAGACAGAATGGAAATAAACTAGCTAGGGCGCTGGTAGCTTATCTTTGAGAAGAGATGTGGCTGCTACTCGCATCCATGAGAAGATCGATACAATGAGGCTCTGGAGGCATTTTTACAATAATCGGGAATGCCGAAAGCCCTAGACATCCAAAAACCTAACCCTAGGAGATGAAGCGCCAAAAGTCATGTGGGCCCCGTTTGGGTAAGTTGGTGCATCAACTTCCCGGGGTCGTAACTTT